>JACSYO010002164.1:97299-212299 GCA_016806645.1 Ophiodon elongatus
TTGTGCTCACATTGATGGTCACTTCTGTCTGATCCCTTGGTGCTTATGACAATATGGTAAAGGTTTTTCCACTGAAAGAATATAGCTGAAATATGTAAAACAAATATAGTGTTTCATTCAAAGTCAATGGACAGACATTTGCAGTGCGAGAAGTCATACACAATGCTCTTCACTCAGCGACGAGGTGCGTATTCATGAGACAAAACCTGTTTAATGTGTGACAAAATGAGAAGCTCTGTGCTTGAGGCCACTGTGGATCGGTTCTGTGGTTCTGCAGCAGAACACAATGGTTTCCAAAACACAGAAAACGTGACCATTAATGGGGGATTTCAACGCTGTCTACAGGACTTTGTCGTCCTGGGAGTGAGGCTGCAGTATTCTGAGGGTGATGATGAGTTTGATAGCTTTTCTAAACCAGGGGTAGAACAGAGCATAAATCAGAGGGTTCATACAGGAGTTCAACAGCATGATCCAAGACAACAGGGCGTAGTATGACAAGCTGGTGGAGGTGTCCTCACCTGCTACAGCGGGATAGTAATACGGGCAGAAGCACATTAGAAACACACCTATCACAATCCCAAGAGTCCTGGCTGCCTTCCTCTCTGATCTTTTAGCAGTCGGAGCTAACGTAACAGTAGCAGCAGCAGTCTGCAACCGAATGCCGCGCAGCTGGGAAATGGCAACAACAAACACCCTCATATAGAGAACAACCATGACAGTACAGGGCCCAAGAAATGAGAAGAAGAGATCGAGTGTGCCTGCGATGTGGCTGATGACCACCACACACTCCCCATAGCAGGAGTTGAACCTGTCCGGCTGCCCTAAGTGTCCTATCAGAATACAGCCGTTGTAGAGAAGAGAACAGGCCCAACATAAACAGATTGATGTTTTAGCTCTGTTCAGGGTGATCTTGGAGGCATAGAGCAGGGGTTCACAGATAGCCACATAACGGTCTATGGATATGAGCACCATGTTGCCCACAGAGGCAGAGAGCAGACAGTAAGAAACATAAGGAGTCAGAGCACACATCAGCTCTCCCAGCAGCCAGCACGTCTCCATGTGGCGGAAGCCTTCGATGGGCATCACCAGCAGCCCCACCACCAGGTCGGACACGGCCAGAGACAGCAGCAGCATGTTGGTCGGGGTGCGGAGCTGCCGGAAGTGGGAGATGGAGACGATGACGAGCAGGTTGAGAGTCACGGTGAGCAGAGAGACGGAGGCCAGCAGGGTGTAGAGCACAGCGGTCTCCGAGTGGGGTTTAGGCAGCCGCCTGCAGGAGGAGTTGAGGTTGGGGAAGCAGAGCAGAGGGCCCTCGGTGATGTCCATCAGGGAGGAGGGCAGCAGGGATGAGGTGGGGGCAAGAGAAATGGTTAAACTCTCTACTAGACAGCTAATTTATCCTCCTGATCGCCCCCCCCGCTTTTCCAATCAAAGAGATGATGTAACTTCTGTCCCTCGTCATAATCGTCAACGTCATTAACCCCTCCTGCCTTCTCTAGTTTATCTTTTTAACTCATACATAGTTTTTCCACCTCCCACTTTCAGATAAGACTTTATAAAGTTTAACCAGCTACTTTTAGCTTTTGGCAGGACATCCTGACCAAAATGAGTTACTCAGAATTTGACAGGACCCTTTATTACTAGCTTTTGGGTATTGGGTGTCACTCAAAGGTCCCATATTGTAAAAAGTTAGTTTTTCCTGTCTTTTTTTGTTTTATCAAAGTCAGCTTTATTGTCAATTTCTCTACATGTACCAAACATACAGAGGATGTATGTATGTTTGTATATTATTTATTATAAAGCAGCACCAAGTGCTATACAAATACTGTGAAAGTCTCGAAACGCAACACAAATTGTGCCCTTAAACAAGCTGTTGCAGGGTATGTGAGTGACATCAGCTGACAGAAAGTAAACATGGACCCAAACTGCCTAACAACGCATTTCCGTTGAAGACAGAGGGTGAATTCAGGTGTATTCAAACAGACAGTATGATAAAAACAAAGAGTTTTATGAGCATTAAAGCATGTAAACATGTTCTTGTAGAAACTCAAAATACACGAATGGACCTGGAAATGAGTACAATACTGTATGGCTCCTTTAAGCCGTCTAAAAAGACAGAGCAAGAGCTAGAGGAGAAATTGATACCACTTGTGTGTATAGTAAATACGGCGCATTTACCAAAAATGCTGAAGTAGTGGTGGAGCGGGTCGGTGAGGTAGGAGGGGGCCTGGTTGTGGAGGGCTTTGTGAGTGAGGAGAAGGACTTTGTATTGGATCCGTTGTGGAACGGGGAGCAAGTGGAGTTTCTGGAGAACAGGGGTGATGTGATCACGGGAGAGGGAGTGGGTGAGCAGCAGAGTTCTGAATGTACTGGAGTTTATTTAGGATTTTGGACGATGTGCTGTAAATACTGTTGCAGTAGTCAATTCTGGAGATGATGAAGGCGTGGATCAGAGTTTCAGCAGCAGATGAGGAGAGTGATGGGCGGAGACGGGCTATGTTTTTTAAGTGAAAAAAGGCAGTTCTGGTGATTTGTTTGACGTGGTGTTCAAAGGAGAGGTTGCTGTCAAACATGACTCCGAGGTTGCGGATGTGTGGGGAGGGAGACAGGGTGGAGTGGTCGATGGTGAGGCAGAAGTTGTGACTGGTTTTATTGAGGGATTTGGGACCGATGATGATCATGTCAGTTTTTATCACAGTTGTGTTTTAAGGAAGTTGGTTTGCATCCATGATTTAATATCAGTCAGGCAGTTGGTCAGAGTGGAGTGAGGAGCAGTGGTAATGGCCTTTGTGGAGATGTAGAGCTGGACATCGTCGGCATAGAAAATAAGCCCTTTTCAAAAAACTCAAAGACACTTTACGAAGGGGATAAAAGCTAAAATTCGGAAGAAGTGGCAGCCATCAGTGTTCCAGCGTCAGCGGTCAATCGAAAGTATTATTTCCGTTATAATAATAATAGCTGAAGTGTTGAGAGGTATTATGGGTATCTGTTTGAACCTGACACCATTTCCTGAAAATCTATCTGTGTTTCAAAAGTGCAAAGATTTCCACATTTATTTGTCTTCAATCTTTTGGTTGAACTCATATGCCTTGTTTTTAAAATATGTTGAATTACTTTTTTTTCTTTTTTTTTTAACCTTGAGACACCCTCACACCTCCAGATGAAGGTCACAGAAGGAGCCAAACTCCTCGGCCCAGAGGAGGTCGGCCCTGATCTCTACATCTCTTTGAAGACCATCAAACTGCCATGTTCTGCTACATCTGGGATCAAAAGGTCATATCCATCATATTTAGAAAAACTATACAGGATTAAAAAATAACATATCTACTCAGTGTAATGTGTAACAGTATGGATTTTGATGGAATCTAATGGGCATACACATAAGTATATTTTCATACACTTAGTAAGTATACTAAGTATTATACACATTTAGTTCTGTCCTAATTAACAGTAGCTGTCCGTATTTTAGGTGACGCATCCCATCCAGCTCATTTTTGCCAGTTTAATGTTCAACCAACGATGTATAAACACAGTTTTCTACAGTTAGATTTCAGTCTAACTGCCATAAAAGTTTATTGATCCACCGGCATGACTTGAGAATGGAAGACCGCTCTGACTATCAAAACTTTTAGAGACATGAACAGTGGCAACTTGACTTGTTTACGTGTTTTCATCCCGACAGTTTGTTTTTGTAACACCTCAGATTGGCCCGGTGCCTCGGATGTGTCACGTTAAAGAGTCATCGTCGGTGAGCTGTGCTAACGGGGTTCCTCTCGGACTGTAATCAGTGCTTGTTTTGCTGGTGGGTGAGAAGCTATAATTGGATCTCAGAGGTATTACTCCCCGTGTCTGTGTACATAGTTGCATGTGTTTGTGTGCATGGTAGATATTACGTTATATTAGCCCTAAGGTAATCAAGGTTTTGTAACATGGACAAAAACATTTTAAAATAATGCCACGTATAATTAGTTCAATGTTGAGCTTGTTTTATAGATTAGAGTGGTTTTCCTCAAATTTTATTATAAAGACACATTTGTTGTACAAATACAATGAAAATGAGGCCATTCTGATACTGAAAGAAATATTTGAGGAATATTATTTTGCAGTTTTGTACATGGAGTTTGTGATGTTCTGTATGCACATTATTTACTTTACTCTACTTTTCTTTTACACAATTAAAAGTTTTAATTTAAAGCCCAATTCTTCCTGTTAAATCTTCCAGAAACCAGCTGGTTAGTGATCGAGTGAGAAGCTTGCGGCGATACGTTGGTGTTCAGAAAGTTGTTTGTTCGAGCCCCAGTAGGTTAGTTGTCTTTTTAGAGAATTTGCAGTGAAGCTGGATATTCTGTTAGCTCAAGTGTTGCATGACAATAATAATAAGTAAGCTGTCAGAGAGGCTTGGTGCTGTAGTAGCACAGATCTCCCTCTCAGTTGGGTTTTAAATTTTTTCTTTTAGCGACAAAACAATGAAAATAGGTATTAGTTGCAGCTCTCATTATAATTTAATCATGCATTTCATTTGCTAATGACTTTTTTTGTTAACAGGGTTACAGTGCAGCTCCATGCGGTGGACTTGTTCACCAGCAGCTACAGCCCCATCCCCAAGTGCCACTGATGCTGAAGCAGTAATAGAGAAATTTATGTTTTTGCAAATATTTCATTATTTACCTCAGAAACATATCCTGACTAGCATGCACACTATGATACTTATAACGTGGCTTCAGGAAACAGACAGGCATATAGAGACATCTAAGAGTGTAGGGTTTGTCTTTGAGGAAAAGGGAGACTCGTGCTAACGTTACTTGTGAGTCATATCAATCAGGGGCTGAACGGCAAAAACAACAACAACAACACAAATAAATACAAACATGTCGCCGCGTCCATTGCTAAGTTCGCTAACATTACCTTAACGTATGCTAACGTCTGTACAGTTGGTACATTGGCTGTTTGGGGCGAATAAACAAACGATGTAGTGGTCGATTTGATGAGAGGCTGAAATTAGAAATTATTTTGGGAAGGAAAATGGCATTTTATATCGTTTTGGTCACAGTTTCCCAACAGTTATTATCAGAGGCAACGGTAACGTCAATCAAGCCACAAGCACACACACACACTCTGAATAACATCAGGAGGGGGAATAAGAAACTGCTGGACTATCTTGCTGTATGATAATGTGCTGTATGGTTTTAGCAAAAAGATTAACGGATTGAAGAATGAATACATCTGTATTTTTACAGCGTTGTGTGAAGTAAGATTGCATATTTGGCTAACATTCGTAGCATGCTAGCTAGCTGTGTAACACAGTGCATGCATAGTGGTTCACATGTTTTTTTTAACAAAATATTTCACAAAACGCTGACATAAACCGACAAATAATCTCCCATTTTGGCGGCCACTCGTTGAACACTAGGGGGCGGCCTTCGTAAACTAACTTCTATAGAATAAAGACATGAAACAAAACTGTGGGAATTAACTTTACATTTCAGAAGATTATCATTATCTCTGATGTCCAGAGCGTAAGAATACATTAAGCTGTCTTTACCGCCCATTTAAGGAGTTCCTTTGTCTTCTTTGTTGGTTCTCAGCGAGAAGACACAAGGTGTCGGACAGCAGACTGGATGGAGACGAGGACATCAAGTGGACCTGAAAAACAAACTAATGTCTGTAAACAGCTGTAAAAGTCTGTTGAGGAAACAGACCGGACCTGTTGCGTATTATGTTTTTGTTTTTTTTCAATACTATAATTTGAGTATTTGGGTGATTTTAGTCATTTTTTATGGTTATTTGTGTTGCACTAGGTTTTTTCATTTTTCATTTTTTGTTATTTTCCACTCATTTGTGTTATCAGGACATGATTATGATTTTTTTATTTAAATGTATTTGTATTTTCAATTACTGATATTTTTGATAATCAGGGTGGGGCCTGGAAATACCAGGCGCCGTAAGCTTTTTCACTTCTTAACAGCAGAGGGCGCTGCTGCTTCACTTTTTGACAGCGCTTTGAAGAACATTTTTTGAAACGATAGGCGAAAAGAAAAGAGTAAAATAGTTTATTGTATCAGTAAAGATCAACAGAAGGCACACATACAGTATCTGAGGGTAGACGTCACACCAGTGTCAGTATCTTTCTCCAGCCTCCATCACACACCACCACCTCCTCCTTTAAAACCACCACGTGATCATAAAGCAAAACATACACCCGATTTCTATCTGCAGGACTCTAAGTCATCCATCTCGGAGAGGCTGGAATTGATGCAATACATTAGCAGGCTAAACTTTGCAGCTCATAGTACAACGTCAAGCAAATGCAGCCTTTTGCAAAAATATATTCATATATAATTATACACCTTTTCTACACATTGAAGCAAATCAACTATACAAAATGCAGAAAAAACTATCTCAGTACAATAACTGGTGAGGCGGTCGTAAGAAAGTCCATGCTTATTATTAGCATCTTAGTGGCAGTATTACAGAAAAATAGTAGCAGTACCTTTGTCATAAAACAGTTTAGGAAAAAATTACATGTCCATATAATGCCAAAAATATTAGCTTTGAAACAAGTACACAAAAGACATTTCAATATACATGTTTATAGGAGGACTATGACATCTGGAAAAAACAAGTGTGTCCCTTTCAAGCAGTATAAGGTTTACCAAAGAAGAACAATTGGAACTAATTTAATTAGTCAAGGAGTGCCCGTGGTTTTAAGATACTTTTTGGTTGAAATCCCAGAGTTCACGTACGCGAGGACTACAGCGACGGCCGTACTACAAAAACTACAACCGAGCAGGTCGTAGGGTCACTGTGACAGGTGGGGAAACATCTGTGATTCTCAACGTAAAATTGAAATATTGCGAGAGAAGGAAAGTTGTAATGCTACGAGAGTAAAACCGATAAAGAGAATTAAGTTGCAGTTTTTATGAGAAAAAATACTATTATTGAGACGAATTGTGAATTTATAAAGTATTGTTCAACTTTATTCTTGAACTACTGAATTATAATATCTTTATCTCAACATGTTATGACCTTTTTCCAATTTTATTTCTCCTCACAATATTGACTTTTAAAATATTAGGACAATTTCCCATACAATTTCAACCGTATCTTGAAATACCATTTTGTTTTCATAATATTACTACTCTATCTCAAAATATATCAACTTTCTTTTGTAAACAGTGACCCTAACCCAACATAACAACGAAAACCAAATCAGAACCATAGTTTTGGACAAAGAATTGCATTTTTGCTGAGGGAGTGAGTAAACAGTCTCAAGAGATTTCAGATTTCAGATTTTCAGTCCGACACATCATTTTGCGTCCACTGATTTTGGCGAAAAGACAGGTTTACCTTCAATAAAATAATTCTCCGATAAACTCTTCTTGCCTGTGACATACGTTACGCGGGGTATACAAGTGGAACATCTCAAAACACTGCTCAGTAATTCAGGTTCCTCCCGTGAAAGATGTCACGTTTCCTGCAGCTGCCCGGCTGTGGAGTCTAGTACGGGTAGCTGTCAGGGAAAGCCAGTCCCTGGACGCACTGCTCCCCTCCCTCCGCCAGGTACGGCCCCTCCTCCTCGTAGCTGGGGGGGGGGAGGCCGTCCTCCTCGCTGGGAGGCAGGGCGGCGTCCGGGTCGGCCTTCAGACTCGGCCTCTGGTTGTCTGGGAAGGCGAGGGAGAAAAGCGCCTCGGGGTTGCATACGAACTTGTAGACGTACCGTTCGCCAGCCACCTGCAGGACGAGCCAATCAGAGGCCGGGGAATAAAATATGACCATCATTTTAATGCAAATTCCAATTATTATTATTATTATTATTATATATTTTTTTTTTTAAATGAACTACAATATGACAAATAAAATATGACTTTTACTTCATAAGAAATGTGTAAACAGTGAAACCTGCCTTTACCTTCTGCATGATGCCCTTCTCGTAGTAGTACCTCAGAGAGCGGCTCAGCTTGTCGTAGTTCATCGCCGGCCGATTCTTCTGGAGGCCCCAGAGCCGAGCCACCTGCACACAAGACCGGAGGGAAAGAAAAGTCAATAAAACATCCAGCTGGATTCATGTTAAAGTGTGTCTTTTTTTATTAAACATTACACAATACTGAACAGTCCATAAAGCCTGCAGCTGCGTATTTCTACACTTTATACGTTTACATTTTTTTTTGTCCAATTTATGATGACTCAAAATTTGGAGCGCGTGAACAACTAATATCTCCCTGCTTCCTGAATACAAGTATATTTTATTTATTATTAATAAGCAATAAGTTTAGTCTATCCTTGCGCCCTTTGCTTTTGCCTTGACTTCAGTTTTTTCCCTCGTTGAATAAAGTCTTCTGGCTCCTTACATAATTTTTTATACAAGACAAGTTTGTTAAACCACACGAAGCAAATCTTTTGTCTTTTTTTTTTTAACTCAATTTAGGATTCTTTCAATCCTTTCCAGGTCTCATCAGTCCCTTCAGGCGTAAACATTTGCCCTCGAGGTTAAAGAACCCCGTGCGGGGCTTCGGCGCTGACTGACCTCCTCCGGATCGACTAGTTTAAACTCCATGTTGCGTCCCGTCCAGACGATCAGGTGTGCGTTGGCCGGGTTGTCGAGCAGCGTGAGCAGGAACTGCCAGAGCTGCAGGGAGCCGCGGCGCTGGTACGGCAAACCCTCCTGCTTCACTTTCCCTGCTCACAGAGGCAAACGGGGGCGCGGTGAGCACGTCGCTCGCCGATTGTGGGCACGAGAAGTAAATGAGATCGTCCCAGTTGGGTCTTACCTTCCAGTCTTTCTGGCACAACACAAGTGTCGTCGTAGTACAAATGCTGCTCCCTGTCGTGGCCGAGACCTGTGTGAAGAAACACAAACTATTATCGGAAACATTTGTTCCACCGGGGGAAACCCTGCAGGCTCAGACGCCACGACAACAACATATTTCATAAGTCACATAAACTCACCGACAGCGTTATTCCGGTACAAGACTGAAGACTTCCCAAATGACGACTGGCAGGTTTGAACCTCTGGAAGACGAATGCAAAGTGTCTTTAGAGTCTCGCCAGTAAAACGATATGCCATTTATTCATCTTCATGACTCAGACCCAAGTCATAGTAATTGAATATTAAAACCAGGTTGCGATTATTGTGTTCTAAATACAGCAATAGCATTCAATACTTGACCCGAGTTTTGACACGTGGAGCAAAGGTGTGACGTAGACGCGCTCACCTGAGTCGAAGCCAAAGTCTCTCGGCTCTTGTTTGATTGTGACGTGGTTGAAAGCGGTCTGGGCCCGGGCCAGACCTGGACCCGGTGGGCCCGGCTCTGGGTATCGCGGATCCACCAGCTCCTGTTTGAAACCCCGGGGGACTTGGGGGACCAGGGGCTCCGAGAGGTGGCGCTGGTACGGCGGTCGCCCGTCGCGGCTCGAGGGCGGGTACGGAGCGGCCACCGTTTTCTCCGGAGGGAGGAAAGACAAGCAGGGGTCCGACAGCTGCCGCTGAAACCTGAAGGGTCGGGGACCACAGGAGGAGGAGGGTTGAGGGTCGTGGACCACAGGAGGAGGAGGGTTGAGGGTCGGGAACTGAATCAGCTTGCTGCTGAAACCCCATCGAATAAGAACTCACCTTTGTTCCGTGGTGAAGGATGAACCGGGGCAGCTGACGGGGGGGCGCGGCAGAGCGAACTGCTGGCTCTGGTTGGCCGGCGGGAGGTTGTGGTGGTGGGAGGGGCTCAGGGTGGGAGCGTGGCTCGGGGGGCAGTTGTTGGTCAGCTGGGGGGCAGACGGCTGTAACTGCCGCTGTACGGGTGGAGGTCCAGCAGGATGGGAGGAGCCACAGTGTGCTGGTGTGGAGGCTGGAGGCAGAGCTTTGAGCCCAGCTGGCTTGTTGTCACAGGCACTGAGGAGAGCAAACAGGAAGCAGCTGAGTACTACGATTCATCGAGGCTGGCGGAGATGAATGATATCCATAATTCAATCAATTTATGTAGCGCTGTACAAACCAAATCGGATGCATCAAAGTGCTTTAAAATGATTGACGAGACTAAAATGGAGAGAAGATGAAGAGACTAATGCACACCAAATTGAAAAAAGAAGTAAATAACTGAATAAATTGATCATAAAACAGTAGAAATAGTCAAATTAGTGCAAAATTAAAACTGTATAAATACTAAAACCAGAGCATAAAAACCGCAATAGCATTCAATAAAGGAAACACATTGATGGTATACCTGTAACTGTAAAGGCACATGTCAGCGTGGGGCGTCCTGCAGGGAGACAGGTCTTTAGACGGACTGGACTCTCGCTTCACTTTGCTGACAGGCGGTCCATGAAGCATCACTGCAAGCACACACACACACACACAACATATTTTACTCTGGCTTCCAGCACTGCGGCTCTCATTCGAGCCTCCTATCTGATCTCAATGCTGCAGCAGCGTTTCCATCCGCCACGCAATCAGATTTATTGTCCGGGACCGGGAGTCAGCTATCAGGCGGCAATAAATACACGCGGTACGTGTTAGGCAGCGGCACTAAACGTGCCTCCCCCCCCCCCATACTCAGGTCTTATCTGTGACATCATTATATCCCCTCTTATTTCTTGCACCACATGACCTCCGTCATTTAATTGGCCCGTCATAAAGTGTATTGCCAGCAAACACAGTTGTATTTACACCACCGGTTCTGGGGGGTACTTGGATTGGACACACAACCACAAAAACTACCACAAAACCCAAATAATGCAGTACAAATCTGAGGTACTAGAGAAAAGTAGTATGCAACTTTATACTTCTACAACAATAAAAGGGGAATATTGTACTTCACGGACTCAGACTACACATTTAAAAAACATAAAATTGGATGAAATGCTTTTGATGAATCAACCAATGAACAGCATCAAAATACTGATTTAATGTTAATGAATCAGAAAGAATAACCCAATAGCAGAACACTCTCAGTCCCAAACCCACTGGTTTCTACTGAAGACTACACAGCTGGGAGAGAGAGGTCACGGCAAACAAATGGAGCATTTGTTGGCGGCTATTTCCAGTGTTCAGCTACTCACACTTATTGGACTGGAAGTCTGGGACAAACTGCTCGTCATCAGGAACCTGAGCTGTCAGAGGGGGAAAGAAAAGACAGGACATTTAAAGGACTCTTCATCAGACACCTTGAATCTCCTCATACAGTGTTGTGCTTTCCTGCGTCACATGTCTCTCCTTTCGGTTACGTATTTTCTATATTTCACGCTTTCAGCTCTCACCTTCTGCGATCCATATTTCCTGGAGCTGGATCAGGTCTTGGAAGAGCTCTGCAAGAAAGTCACAAACACGTTTATATAAAAAAAAAGGCCTGACGCAATATAGCATCAGGCGTATATATCAATATCATCATAATAACAAATATCAATATTGCTTTCTCGCAGACAAACACGGCCACTAAATACACACAGTGAGCTCTTCCACATGTGGACCTGATGAGCCTACCTTCTGTGTCCTGAGCCAGCTCCGTGTCCATGAACTTCCTTTTACGGTCGCTGAGACATCTCTCCGCTCCCTCTACGTGACATTTCTGGGGGGTCCAATAATAGATCAAATGAAAAGATTTCGTGAATATTCATGGTAAAACCTGAATGGAATGAGTTGTTGAATCGGCTCCGCGCACTAAACTCACACTCTCGGGCACCACGAAGGGGACCTGCTGGTCATAAAAGCCGTCCATGTCGGAGGAGTCTTCACTCTGGAATGAAGAGGACAGATTAGGGAAACTTTCAGGGAAATATAGAAAACATTGAATTCCCACTCCATCGGGTTAATACGCATTTAATCTCCACCAGAACTACAACTCCACCTTTTTTTTTTTTTCCGCCTCGCTTTTCTAGCCTCCACGACCCCACAGCTGGTTTACAGTGGCTATAAACGACGGCGTTACGCAACTTCCTGTGAGTTAAATCTGACATGAACGCCGTCCGCAGGAGGAACTGCTCCTCCAAGATGTTTGAACAGGTGATGCCAGTGTGGAGGAGATCAACAGAAAGCAGCTGTGTAGTTGATAACAAAATATGACCTCTTTGCACTCGTTGGTTAATCATTAACGTAGTTTGAGTAAATCTTTGTTTTAATGTCACAAAGACTAATGATAATGCATTGTTTTTTTTTTTTAAAACACAGTAAGAAAGATATGTTTTATCCAGTGGTTAAACATCACAACGCACTCAGGTGAAGCTTTCCAGTCTGCTGAAGGATTGGTGGATCAAATTATAGAAAGATATTAAAAAGGTATATTGTCACATGTTGTGAATATCCTGAACACGACTAAACTATATGCAAGACAATTATATGCAGGTTTTAAAGAATAAAATAAACTCAACTCAAAAGGTACGCTGACTATATTTTTATGAGCTTTCAACCACATCTTAGTTTTCATGAGCCAATGGATAATAATTTTCGTTTACAAATAGTAACATAATCACATATACTTAACATTGTTACTTCAAACTCTTTTTTGTATTTTTACACCGTAAGTCAGTAACTTGACAAGCCTCCCGTTAGAATAGGCAGTGGTGGAAAGTAACGTTACGCAACATTGATGCATCAATAAGTATAATCCAATAATATATATTATTATGAGATATGATATTCTGCATAATGAGTACTTTAACTGTTTGTACTCAATATATTTTGATGTTAATACTTTTACTTCAGTAAAATTAATATCCGTACTACTTTTATTGAAGTTTCTGGTCCAGCAAGACTTTAACTCAACTACTATAGTTACTACTTTTTTTTTTTAGATATTTGCTTTTTAAAAAGTGTCCCATCAGGCTCTAACCTTAAAAGTTAATCAAACCAAAGTCAGTCAAATTCAAACTACAAAATAAGAATACGCCTTTATCTCATAATTGGTAGATGGCGATTCCAACATATGGAAGTCACAAACCACTCTTTCCCTTCTCCCTTTGATGAATGCAGAGGGCTTCCGTAGGGAAACGACACCTCACTGCTTTTGTTTGAAGACTATAACAAGCGAAAAGTTGCAACATAAGTGTGGTTTGGTTTCCTGTAACGATTCAAACACCACGTGAGACGGCAGGACTCCTGTTAGTGCTGCTTTTGACCCCTTCAGCTGAGCATTAACAGAGCAAAAAAACTAAAATGAAATCAAAGAGTGGAGAATGGGATGAGGAGTGACGCACAGGAGAGACCAGCACGTATCGTGGGACCTCCTTGTTTTTCTCAATGAAGTGAAACTTGATCCTCGGGGAGGGGAGTGGGGAGGAGGAGGAGGGGAGTGGGGTGGGGAGAAGGAAGGAAGGTGTGGGGGGGGTGGGGGGGGCAGCTCACCATTGATAAATTTACCACAGAGCCCAGAGAAAGAGTCACGACGCTAACAGGCCGTAAAGACAGCTGCTGCAGACGGACACCCCGCTCTGCAGCGCTGACACATGCGGGGAAATGGACGCAATGTTGCCTTTGATTTTCAGAAAATGGCGTTCGCCTCTTTGCCCATTTCTGCTCCCCTCTCAGGCAGCAACAAAACCGCGACGATGCGGTGTTTGTGACCAAACAAGGCAAAAACAAGCCCCCCCGCGCATGTACGCCGGTTTTTATTAAGTGGTTTAATAACAATTCAGGACTCACTTGGGAAGTGAAGTTTCTTGTCAGTGTGAAAACGCAGATTTCCTCCCCTACATCCCCTGAAAGCTCCGCGAATAAAACTCGGCTGTGGATTTTTCTCAATGAAGAGCTCTGACTGCTGGATCTCAACCAGAGCCCTGTGCTGCGCTCCCATTGGCTGGAACACGGAGTCAATCAAAGGGCGAGCCAATCGTCTTCGAGACTGCTCTGACGCGCGTCCGTTGTGTTTTTTTTATGAATGGCTGCGTTTCATTCATGTCGCCACAGCTCTCTTAAAGGGCCAGAGCGGCCATTCCATAAAATAAGTGAGCAAATAAACAAATAAATGAATCAATCAACACTCATTGATTAACTTCTCAGTTAAAAAATAGCAATAAATAAGTGAAATGGTTTAGCTGATTTATTATTTTAAGTAATAATTACGTGATACTACTTGATACTATATTACTATTATTTTGTTGGCGAATATACAATAAATATTTTAACACATTAATTAATTAATACAGTTTATATATTTACTAATGCCATTCATCAAGGACATATTTGTCTTATTGGTCATAGTTTACCAAAATAAATAGGATTTGGCATAATTACATAATAATCGATTGACTATAATAATTAGTGGCTCTAACTTATTGTACTACGCGTTATGGGACAGAAAAAAAAGGCTGAAGAAGCTGCATTATCCCTCCAAGAGTCATGAGTTCATGGTGGACTGGACGTTATTTTGTAGGTCACCAAAGTCATAAATATGCATGACCTCCATCAGGATGTTTTTGTTGAGGTGTATAAATACTGTACCTACTCTCCTTTTTCCAAGCCATCACAACGAGACATACAGGCTGCTGCGTGTTATTTAGCATCACACATGACTGCTTCTAAGTGAGTTCATCTTAATGGGTGGAAAAACAGTTTCTCCACTTTGTATTCCACTTTGATTTCTTTCCACTTCATTCGCTGCAGAGAGCGTGCCACCTGATTATGTATTAAGTCTGGTATTTAGAGAAATTGGTAACGTTGCTCTTAGGAAATATAAGAAACATAGAAATAAAGGACTATGTACAACGTAAATGTTGTGCATTACGCTTCAATATGTAACACGATATATGCAACTTATGCAAAGAAAGCCTTCATGCAAGTTAAGGAATAGTTTTTTTCAGGTTGCGGTGATTGTTTGTGTTCTTAGAAACTGCTTGATCAGCATCAGGGGATGCCAGAAACGATTTGTGTGTGTGATAAAAGTTCCAGTTCAAAAATTAGCTGAGCTCAGCAGGTCTGTTACTGATTTGCAGCGTCTCCTGTTTACTCGGCCATCACACGTCTCCTACTGCGTAGACACCACATCACAGACTTTTATTCATCCGTTCTGGCAGATAAACAAGTATGATATGATCAAACACATCCTGTGTGTCAGGAAATGACAGTTTCTTATCAAATGTTTCTGCATGTTGTGTGTATGGTGTTCTTGCGCCTGTTTCTTACTTACTTAAGTCCACTAGCGTTTTCTCTCTAGCTTTCTGTAGTGTCACTTTACTCGCTGACTTTTTTTAAATTGTGAAGCTAAATATGATGCATTTTTTTTTTGATGGGTTTTTGTTTTGGTAGCAATTATTTTATTGGATTTGATGGAAGTTTTACACAGCAATAATGCAAAGTTACCAATACATAGTGTAAACAAGAGAAGAAGAAAAGGAAAACCAAATGGATAAAAAAGGAGGATATTTGATCAATTATTTTGACTAATGATTAAAAGTTAGTGTCTCATAATCCTCAAAATGACTCATAAAACAAAGTAATAGTATTTGACTAGTTCTAAATCCCAGATAATGACTTTTTAGGGGGGATTTTGACTTGAAAAGACACAATTGACATTAAAGCTCTTGTCCTGTAAAGAAGCTCTATCACCACTAGGTGGCTCTTAAACTTACATCATGATGGTTAAATGACTCCTATACTCAGGAACTAATAACCCAATAATATTTGATAATATTTGATGCTATTCTCAATGCAGGATTTTTATATTGCAGTATTGCTATAAGTCTTCAACCACGGCCACTTTTACAGAAGGTCAGAGGTCAAACAAGCCATTGCAGAGGCTTACCTAATGAACTAGAGCTGAAAAGACAAAGCAAATGCAACAGGTGACATTATAAGTCCGAGAGCGGCTTGTGTCTAACACACTGTATCTTTTTACTTTGCTGTGTCTGTGCTAGATATTCATCTTCCCCAGAGGATGGATCGTAACGTTTTTGGTGACTCCCTGATCTTTTGTCTAGCATCAATAACAGACCAAGTTTCTACTTGTAAACAAGGAACATAAACCTTTATTTTCATGAAATGTCATGCTCCCCAGAAGGTGAACCCCATAAGGTTAAACTGTAACGTCCATGTTTAAAAATCTCTATTTATTTGTTCCCTCCTGATTTATTTCGTAATCACACCAAATTAAATATTTCCCCTTGTGCTTTAGTCAGATTGTTTTTATTTGCAGGTGAGTTAGGTTCAGTTCATAAGTGGAGGAAGGTGAGAAACAGGAAGTGAAATGGTTCAAGATGAGTCCACAACCCGTCTAATGGAGCCCACAGACGGATGAAGGGCCCCCCACTCTGCGTGCCGTCTGTACTCGCCCTTCTCCAGCAGGTACTGGCATCCCCCGTAGTTTGGATGCTCGTAGAAAACCCAGACTCCGTCCTGGACGTGAGCCGAGTGAATGTCCCGGTAGCGCCACCGGTCCACCAGGTTGGGCAGATCCTCGCTTGTCTCGACCATCTGGCCACCGAAGTCTGGACTTTCGTAGATGCGGATCTTGTGCATGCTAGAAGGCTTGAAAATTAAACAAGCGAAACATAACGTGTTTATTAGTGAGCTTTAAAGATGGGTTTATAACCTTACTAATACTAGACAGTGACACTATGGGATGAAACAGCACATTAGTAATGTAATGTAAGTACAAGGGCATTGTCCATAGCTGCATTGCTATTAGTGGGTAAAAAACTGACGATAGAAACGCCTACAATTTCAATCAAATTAAAAAGCATACACTATATGATCAACATGGATTCCTGGCTTTGTCTCAAAAGCAGTTTTCCAGTACTTACATGTCTGATGAGCCGGCAGGAGCGGATGGTGTCGTTGAAGCCGTTCCAACCCTGGTAGTTGGGGTACTCCCCTCTCATGAGGACGTACTGGTAGCCCATGTATTGGGGTCTCTCGTAGATGACCCAGGAGCCACCCTCCACCCGGATGGAGTTACAGCGCTGGAAGTGAGAGTTGAGCTCGGAACAGTCGCTGCTGCATTCATAGTGCTGACCCTTGAAGTTCTTGTCTTCGTAGAAAAAGATCTGCAAGCAGGACTCTGTTAGACCATCTAGTAGAAATAACACTGAAGCAATTCACTCGGCGACATTGTCCTTTGATGAAGTTTAAAATGTGTCTGCTGCATGTGTAAGTGGGAAACTTTAGCTGTTAAAATGTCATGATTTACGCATGTTATGCTGCAAAGCTCCAAGAGTTTACTCTCACTGGTAACAAGAGGCATTTCTGTACAAATGAATATGATGCTGACAAATTCTGAAACCAATAATTCCTCCTGGCTTACTAAAAGAAAGACTTGAAAGATAAGAGATTTGAAAAGTTGTATGTGACAAGAGGGAACATTTAACCATTATTCTTTATCAAAGAGCGCAATATCTTTCACACTCAAAGATAATTTAGCCGTTAGTATGAGAAGCATCGTGGTGTTGAACAGTTACAGTACTCACCTTACCCTTGCGCTCCATAGTCACCTTGTGTTCCTCCTCACCAAATGAAATCAAAGCCCTGCGTTCATGCTGCATTACTGATGCTCCACTTTCATATAAAGGCTGATGAAATGCACTGCCAGTAGATTCATTGTTATTCAAATGAGCTTTCCATTAACTTTGGCACATTAGCTGATGCTGCAATTGTTTTAAAGTACATAGCCGCTGCTCGATCGCTCCGGTGGTGCTGCTGAAATTGTGACAGGATGCCGTCACTGTGTTTTACGTAGTCAAGATATTGCATTTTAAAATAGAATATTGAAACATATTCTGGGACCTGTTTGTTTTTGTCTGCAGTGTTTTATGGCCGTAAAAATATTTGCTTGAATTTGAACTCTTTATTAAACTAAAAAACTAAAATGTAATAGTTTTTATACATGTTGTTACAAACAAATCAAATCACAAAAAAGCAACCAAGAACCAGAACCAGGACTGAGCTACCAGACTGTCAGACCCTGACCTGCAGTAAAATGAGAGGTTTTCTTAAGGGACTCTGGTGCTCGGAAACACTACCGCTTTTGTCCACAGGGGCCGCCATAATCAAAACAAAATGAAAGCTTCTTGCAGTAGCTTTAAAATAAATAACTGATTGTGTGTGGAAACCCATTAAATATGTGACATTAAATATGTTTAATAATGCAGATTTTTTTTGAAGAGACAAAGAAACAGAGTATCATTTTGTATCATGACTTTATTTTTCAAGATGTGCCCTCAGCCTTTTCCCACTTTTTTAAAGAATGACATGGCTAGTGCTCCTTCACCCGGCGGATGGATCCCACAGTGGGCTGCACGCCCCCCCACTCAGAGTACCGTCTGTACTCGCCCCTCTCCAGCAGGTACTGGCGCCCCCTGTAGTTGGGATGCTCGTAGAAGATCCAGGCGCCTTCGAACACCTTGCAGGAGTGGACGTCGCGGCTGTGCCAGCGCTCGTGGAAGACAGGCATGTTGTCTGCCATCTCCATCGTCTGGCCTTCAAAGTTGGGCTTCTCCCAAACCTTCAGCCTCCACGAGTTCCCCACCTGGAAGAAAGAAATGAAGGACGCTGAACATTTGCAATATATATATATATATATAATTATTTCTCTCTCTTAACTTACGTTCCTAATAATGCGACAGGACCGGATGGTGTCGTTGATGCCCAGCCAGCGCTGGTAGTCTGGGTACTCTCCCGGGCTCAGCACATATTGGTAGCCCATGTAGTTTGGTCTCTCGTAGATTACCCAGAATCCTCCCGCCACTCTGATGGAGTTGCAGTGGCTGAAGTACGTGTGCAGGTCGCTGGAGTCATTGTCGCACTCGTGGAGTCCACCCTGGAAGTTTCTGTCCTCGTAGAAGATGATCTGGAAAGAGAATACAAACTAATTAAATGTTTTGTGTACATGCATGTACTTTGCACACATGTATCTTTAAGAATACTGTATAAGTTGTGCTATGTTGAATATGTGAAATGCACCTTCTCCATAGTAGCAATAGCTTTGGTCGTGTTGTATAAAACATTTAAGCAGCCACCTCCAATATTCTCTTTATACAGAACAAGCACAATAAAACTAAGCACATGGTTTGCGTTGTGTGAACTGGAAATATTTATCCAGGCTTATCACATTGTTCTGAAGCAGCGAATCCTGTTTCCCCAAACAATGCAAAACGCAAAGTGCAAAGCATCCCCAAAGCCACTGGATGCAGCAAAGCGTGCTGACAAAAACAAGGCCACTGCAGGACATCTGGTTTGATATGAAGCGCTTTGAGCTGAGTCAGTGGCACCGCAGAGAAGGCTCCAGAGACTTTACAGGAGACACTGAGTCATGATTTTATACACCGCATAACTGATTCTTATCAAACAAGGTGCACTCTTGACCTCAGTAATTGTGGTTTAATTGTTTTAGTGTGATAATAGTTAAGGAGATGATGTAATTCTTTCAGAAATATTGTTGCGCACAGTACTCGTAAACGAAACGTAATAAATAACACTCTTGTCCGTCTGTTGAACAGTATTATTTAGACATATCTTGGACATATTCATGATCCCCGGAGGATGAATCCTAATGCATCTGGTGACCCACCAGACCTTTCCTCTAGTGCTGCAGTCTGGACAATATTTCCACTTGAACACAAGAACTATTAAAAGGCTGATTATTTATGGAGCACATTCTATGAACGTAGGTAGAAGTTATATAACTGGTTAGGGTGCAAGAAACTTGTTAATCACCAATATGCAGTTCATTTTTTCCAACACTCTTCGTTTTAATGAGGGACAGCAGATATACTGTACATACATATATATATATATATATATATGTGTGTGTGTGTGTGTGCTCTTGACTGGAGTGCATCTTTAAGTTTTGAGGACATATTTTAATGACTATCCTCTATTTTCTATTTTAATATAATTGCTATCATGCGTTCCTCTCTCTCTTGCAGTTATCCTTGGATTATCTTTTTTATTACTGCATTATCTTAAGTTATCAAGTTTTACCTTCTTTCCCCTAAAAAAAATGCTCTGTTCTCCTTTTTTTATAAAGATACCTTCATGATGAAGCTCAGACATTTAAAGGGTCATGCCACCAATTTGTCGATGTCAATTTACGAGAAAATCTATAACAGGAAACGTGTTAGGAACCGGGAACATGGAGTTTAAAGGTGGGGGCATTTACCAGGCAGGGATTGTCTACGGAAAGAGGCTGTTGAGTTGCATAATGGGAGGACTAAAAGTCAGGATATCTTTTTTAAAATCTTTAATCAGTCTCTTGAAAAATCTCTGTAGTACCCTTTAATATGTGATTATGCAAAATGTTTCCGTGTTAACTATCTCAAATGAGTATAAAATAATGAGCCAGTGGTGTAGCATGAGACATATATAGATAGTATATAGATTTAGATGTATAGAACATCCATGAGACAGTCAGAGTTTGCTTCTCATTTATTGATGGTGTTGTGTGAGTGTGGGCATCGGGGAATCACTTTGTGGTCTGGGCTCAAAGTTAAAACTCTGTGATCCTGCGGAAGGAGCCGACGCCAGGCGAGGCCGACCCCCAGTCGCCGTGCTGCCGGTACTCGCCTATCTCCAGGAGGTACTGGTGGCCCCTGTAGTTGGGGAGGTCGTAGAAGACCCAGGCTCCGTCGGCCACCACGCAGGAGTACGCCTCGCGCAGCTTGTAGGTATCGCACACTGAGGGACAGTCGTCAGAGCACTCCACCATCTGCCCTCCGAAGTCTGGCATCTCGTACAGCCTCAGTTTCCACGCACTGCCATAAGCCTGAAAACAGCAGACACTAATGAGATGAACACATCGTTCTGGGGAACGCTCAGTATTTTCAGGTCACAGGCTACAGAAGTACAGCCTGTAAAATCGAAACAAAGAGCTGCGAGCGACCCCTTTGACATCAGTCACTTGGCCCTTTGTTAATATAAAAGTATGGATTAGTGCAGCGCTGACATTCAGCCATGCTTTTCAACTTGTATATTCCCCTTTAACATCCTTTTTTCTAACTTAGTAGCAAACTGCTGCCAAATACTTTAGCTATTGTCTGCCAGTTTGGTCTGCTGTACACTGAGCTCAGTCCTGTGCTGCTGTGCACTCTAACTATCCAAATAACATTCTGTAAAACCTCAAATCCTCCGTTGTATTTGACCCGAATGAGGACTCTTACGTTCTTTACGGGGCGGCAGGATTTCACGTTGTCGCTGAAGGCCATCCACTGCTGGCTGTCCCCGTACTCCCCAGGGCTGAGGATGTACTGGAAACCCTTGTAGTTGGGTCTCTCATAGATCACCCACACACCGCTCTCCACCCGGATGGAGTTGCAGCGGTTGAAGTACGTGTGCAGGTCGGCACAGTCGCTGCTGCAGTTGTAGCAGCGGCCCTGGAATTTCTTCTCCTCGAAAAATGTGATCTGTGGCAGAAGAGGAAACGTTTTAAAGACACATTTCCTGAACACGAGTATCTTTAAAAAGCTGTAGAAGGTTTTTTATCTCACCTTCCCCATTTGGATGCACTGTAAACCTCATTCTTTGCTGCAGCCCCATCAAAGTATTTATCGATAAACAAAATGTGCAGAGCGTGGCAAGTCTTTGATACCCAAATGAGGGAGATCTACATATCAGCAAAACGGCTTGGTGCTGTTTGATTTGCCTTTGTTCCAGTCTGATGATGACTCTGTATCAAACACATGCTGGAACAGTGAAGGCAGAGGGTCAGTTTTCCCACAGTGAGGGAAAGAAATGATTCGGCAATGTTCAATTTTCTCCTGTTTACAGCTGCAAATGATGACATTACAATGACTTTAAACCACTGTTTCTGCCTTTGTTTGTCATTGTTTCCCATTCTAAAAGTAATGTGTTAAAAACACTTCCTGAGCTCCAGACAAGTTTGTTCTGCTTTAGATACATTTTAACACCTAAAATCTAATGTGTGTAATTTATAACTGTCATCTTGAGCTTGTGTTGTAAGTCATGTAACCACCCTCCTATTATTATAAAGGGTGTGGAGGTGAGTTTAAAGGGGATGGTTCATGAGAAATTAAACTTTATTATCAAGTATAGTGTACAAAAGTGCATTTATAGTTTATGGGCGACACACAGAATTACAGCTATGCAGGTCATTTTTGTTTTGCACCAAATGTGCTTTGGTGTTTTTGTCTTTTGTATAGTTCTCTTTAAAGCGACAGTGTTAAGGATTTAGTGGCATCTACTGGCGAGGTTGGGAATTGCAACCAGATGAATAAACCTCCACTCACTTCTCCCTCTCCTGAAGTGAGTCCTTAAATGCATAACCGTGGTAAATGCAAACGGCGTGGTATCTTTCAGGACATTCGCCTTTAGGAAGAAGCAACAGAATTAATTTCGTGGCTCATGATACCGCACTGTAACCCTCCTGTTGTGTTGCGGGTCAAATTCAACCCGTTTCGAAGTTTGAAAATCTAGAACAAATATTTTTAAAGTACTTTTTCTGTATGAAACAAAAATAAAAAAGGTTCATATCATGTATTCGCAACCTCTCCCCTCCCCTCCCTGCAGGTTTGAAAATGTGGGACAAAGTATTTATTACTCCATGACACAGACACACAGACACAGACACAGACACAGACACACACACACACACACACACACACACACACACACACACACACACACACACACACACACTCTCTCTTTCTCACTACCCCGCCTGTGCGAGAAATACAGATACTATTTTGATGGGAACCTTATATTTTCCCGCGTGAAAACTCTGTGACTCGTGTCACAAGACATCAAGTCAGCTTTTGAGCTGGTCATTCCAAACTCAATACAGAAAGTCATTCTAGAAATGACTAATCTAGAAAGGAGACGTGTTTTGGGGGAGAAGTGGAAGGAGCTGGATGAAACGCATTTACATGCATATGTGGGGCTCCTTATCATTGCTGGGGTCTATGTGAGTAAGTTATCCTCATTGAACTATGATCTATGGAGGGGTGAATAACTCCATTCCACTAAGTACTGATTGAATCGTTAGTAATGGTGTTGGTGATGAGGTACAAACTATATTTACAACAGCATGTCAGTCCGTTATGGATAGTTTGATTGTTTTTATCGTGTTTCACTTTTACATTAACATATTGTATCTGTTGACTATATCACATCTTTACCACTTTTCATCTACTTTAAAGGCTCCAGGTATCAAATTAAAGAGCATGAAGAACTTTGGAAAAGATTGACTTCCTTTTTTTCCCTAAACCATCAAACAGCTGAGGGGTCAAAATGCCTGGCATAAAGGTCAGCGATTCAAAACACAGCTTCAGCCACCAATAAGTGTTTGGACTAAACAAACGTATCCAGGCCAGAGGTTTCTATTCATCTTGGAGCTGCAATCAGTGTTGGTTTTGAAAACTTCAAGTACTTGTGGGAAGCGAACCTTTTTAATGGAGGAAACATCTCATGTTGCTTTTTCACAACCTTCCTGATTGCTTATTGCTTCCCATGTGGGCTTGATTTTCATACCTCACTCTCAAAGACTGAATGTCGGAGCTTCCATAAACGCAATAGAACGCTGACATGAAGTCAAAGCGAACGGCTGCTTAGGGCCGAACAGTAGGAGTCATTATTCATTTTAGAAACATTTTTGTTTTGCACCAAAAAGACACTCAGGATTCAGAAACATTAGATTTCAGTTTGCTTTATTTTTCCACCCGTTACATTTAGAGTTAACAGGAGTCTGTGATGCGCCTGATGGAGCTGAAGCTCGTCATGTTGCTCATCCCAGTCTCCCTGAGGTTCCTGTACTCTCCTGGCCTCAGGTACAGCATCTTGCCTCTGTAGTTGGGCTGCTCGAACATCAGCCAGTGGCCCTCCATCACGTTGCATGACTGGCAGTCGGACATCTGGAAACGATCCACCATGTTGTCACAGTCGTCCATCAGCTCGTGCATCTGGCCCCCGAAGTTCTCCTTCTCGTAGATCCTCATTCTGAAGGGTCCTCTGTGCTGTAGGTGAGGAAACATCAGGGAAATTAATGCGTGGACCCGACCTTTAGATCGACACGTTAGTGGTTTCATACTTGTGTGATGAGACTGGTGTATGGAAGCAGAACGGTTGGTTACCCCAAGTTAGTGATCTCATCGGTGATCTAAAAAACTGATGTTCCCATCTCACCTGTTAATCGCAAAGTGGGTTTGCGAATACCATTCATGAGAAGCAATATTTGCACCAAACTTTGGGCAGAATCCCAAAGAAAGTATTCTCCACTCAAAGGTACACCAACTTGCTTTTCCAGGAGCTTTCAGTCGTATCTCACAGCCTTCATTAAGTTCTTTAGGAGTTATCTCGTGACATCAAAGCTTGACACTTGGGTTACGTGATAACAGGTTCCATTTGTTGAAGAAGGCTGTGAGATACGTTCGAATTCTAGTAAGTGGACCGTGACAAGCTTTTGCTCGACTTAAATTTGTGCTGTTGACCAAAAGAAAAAAAGCTGCTTTTAACGCGGTTGGAGTCCAACGTGTCGAGGTGTCCTTTTGAGCTCGGTGAATTCACAGAATCAGATTATTTATAATGTGAAGGAATCACCAGAATCTCAGAGTCTGATGAACCTACCATGGGGATCATGCGGCTGGAACGGATGCAGTCGCTCATGGTCATTCCCATCAGGCGCTGGTTGTCTGGGTACTCGCCCCTCCTCACCAGCGTCTGGTGGCCCATGAAGTTGGGCTTCTCGTAGACCATGAAGATACCGCTCTCCACCCGGCAGGAGTTACACCTGCTCAGGTAGGAGGTGAGCTCGGCGCAGTCATTGCTGGTCTCATAGGAGCGGCCCTGGAAGTTCCGGTCCTCGTAGAATATGATCTGCAGAGAACGATCTTGATCAACATCCTAAATCTTTTTAATGTTTTTTTTTTTTGCCTTTGATGTTCTGAAAAGCTTCACTTACCTTTCCCATGGCCATGATGTTTGTGAGTTATTCCCAGAGGTACTGCATCAACAACGACTCTTTTCCCTTTTATACCTTGCACAGCCGTAGTATTTCCACATGGCTTATGCTGAAACCTTTGAGTCATCACTCTTTATTGTGGCACAGTGCAGCACTACAGGGGAGTGGACTTCACTGTGTCATCAGCAATAGTTATTGTGAATATTGGGTTTCATGCATGCTTCCAGAAACTTCTCCCATTTAATTCTTATCTCTCCTGTAAAAATCGACATGGTGTGAATATCAGATCTGAACTTTATGGTGACACTAAAAGTATTTAACAGCAAAGCTTTGGCCATGTAACATTTGAAAAGTGAAAAAATAAATGAAACATCATTTGAGGAACGTTTTGCTTCTGTTATGACCTGACTTGACCTCATTCAACATACAATAATAACTTGAGGTGCGCTGTGAAAAAAATGAATGCAGGCCCACGTGCACCTGGTGATGATGAGTCATGATGTTTCACACAAAGGTGTGCAAGGTGGTCTGCGGCTCATATCTATATAAAAGTGGCGCTAGGTTGGCAGCATTTGCAAAAAAACCTGAAAGCGTCACCATGGGCAGGGTAATATTCATCATGTGTTTGTGTCATGTTGGGAAATCTGAAATAGAAATATATTGATGAATAGTTTACAGATGTGTGTCGGATGCAAGGGTTCTATATTCTTTCCTGTGTGTTGTTTGCTGCAGATTATTTTCTACGAGGAGAGGAACTTCCAGGGTCGGTCCTATGACTGCAGCAGCGACTGCGCCGACATCCACATGCACCTGAACCGCTGCAACTCCTGCAGGGTGGAGAACGGCTGCTTCGTGGCGTACGACCACCCCAACTTCACGGGTAACCAGGTGTTCTTGAAGAGAGGCGAGTACTCCGATTTCCAGCGCATCGGGAGCATGATGGGCATGATGGGAATGGCGATGATGGACACCGTGCGCTCCTGCCGCATGATCCCCATGGTAAGACATCGCGGTGGTCCAAAGACATGTTAGGTGAAGAGGGAACGATGTTGCAATGGGGTGGACTCCAGAAAAAGAAAGGCAGGCTAGAAACCGATGTAATGTCTCGTCCTTCCTCCCAACAGCACCGGGGGCAGTTCAGGATGAAGATCTACGAGAGGGAGAACTACGGCGGCCAGATGCACGAGGTGATGGACGACTGCGAGTCCCTGCAGGACCGCTACCTGATGTCCGACTGCCAGTCGTGCAACGTGATGGACGGCCACTGGCTGATGTTCGAGCAGCCCAGCTACAGAGGCCGGATGATGTACGTGAGGCCTGGAGAGTACAGGAACCTCAGGGAGATGGGAGCCAGCAGCGTGACGAGAATCAGCTCCTTCAGGCGCATCACGGACAATTGCTGATTGTCGTTGAAAAATAAAGATCATATTTTGAAGTATCTCTTTGCTGTTTTGTAGTTTTCTTTATGCCGGGTAGGACTACATGCTTCGCAATGTGGCAGTGGGGAAAGTCCCCCGAGAGGTCAGAGGGAAACATTGACCTTTTAATTCCTGAATAAAGATTTAAAGGGATTTTACGTGTATACATGTTTACATTTTGTGGGAGCTTCTTTGAGAACAGCCGAGTCATTTTTTAACACAATAATTTTTTTTTTTTTATTACATTAATATTACTATGTAGTACTATGTTTGTCTATATATATCAGGCCTCAAGTTCCCCAACAGTCAACTCATCACACATCCATTCTGAACGTTTTGGTGATTCACTTTTACCGGACTTGATACATTTTTTTATTTGATAAACCAATATTACAATCTCCCATTATCCCACACATAACATGAAGGTATTACTTAGACCGTCCATTGTAAGCATCATTACTGTACACAGCACTGCGGGACAACTTCCTTATGGTCATTGTGTGCATATAGTTTTACGGTGGAAAAACACCTAGTAATACATCATAAAAACATTACAATAGTCATGGATATTTTGCACGTACTTCTTCTTTGCACATTTTACATTTGAGTAAAAATTATAATTGCATGTTGGGGAATTTGCCAATGCAAAGTCTGTCCATAAGGGTGGCGCTAAAGGAAAAGTCACATGATTAATGAATTCTAAAACTTTTCTCCCCCTTAAAGAACATTCATGAACATTAATGAACATGGCAATCAGCATATTGTATTATGACATATCTTGCGTACAAAGCTGTGTCAAAGCAGTAGAGGGACGCTAATGGAGCGGTTCAACCTCTGAGGAGCATGAATGTGTTCGGGTAACATTATCGTGATCTGCCAATTACATTTTGCACACAAGTGGACATTTTGTCCTCGTGGTGACACAGAAGGAAAGATAAGCAGGACACAAAAATATTGGGAATCTTCTTTTTGAGCTGTTGTTTTGCTCGGGGAGATTACGTAAACATGGTGGTTATTACAGGATAATGAAACGCTGTGTTTATGTCTTCTTTCATATTTGTGTCAAAACCATTTAAGTGTTTATTTGAGATCATAATGAAATATAATGTAGCAAAAGTGTGTCAGCGATAACGTCAGTTAAACAGCAATATCCATCAGAACGTTTGATAACTGGCCACAATAAACCAGAACAAGTACGGCTGAAGCTGCAAGAATCATGAATCTACTGAACTGAACCGTGGTGCGTTTTGTTTCTCATGAATTCAATATTTGCAAAAAGGAGAATTGTGTTATTGCTGCTTTCAAAAGTGAAATACTGCAGCTTTAAATCAAAAGCATTTGATTTAATCTTGCGTCTGCTGTTCTCTCAACATAAACGTGTCCAATAAAGAAAATGATGGCACAGGAAATACAAAGGTAACGCAATAACTAGACTTTGCTTTGTCGCCGTGAAATCTGCACCACTACTGTTTAATCTGTCCGCAGCTTCGATTGTATAATACAGTAGGGGACATCGATGCAGATGAGCTGACTCGGCCATTTTTTACAATTGAGGGGCAGATTCTTTTGATGTCACATGATGCATAAAAGGCCGCGCGCCAGTGGGAAGGACGACAGAAATCAAATAGCGTGACCATGAGCGGAAAGGTAACGAAGGGTGCAGAACCACTGCAGCAGCCAACTCACCGCCGCTGCCTCGGGCTCAGAGTTTTGTACCGTTTATGGAGCAAAGAATACTGCAGCACATAACGTCTGCCATGTTTTTCTAATGTCTCTCGTCTCTAGATCGTCTTCTTCGAGGGGAGGAACTTCCAGGGCCGCTCGTATGAGTGCATCAGCGACTGCTCTGAAATCGCCTCCCACCTGAGCCGATGCAGCTCCTGCAGGGTGGAGAGCGGCGCGTTCATGGTCTACGACCAGCCCAACTACACGGGCCAGCAGTACCTCCTGACCCGGGGAGAGTACCCCGAGTATCAGAACACCATCGGCTTCAATGACTGCATTCAGTCCTGTCGCGTTGTCCCCGTGGTAAATATGAGCGCGGCGTCACTAAACCAGGAGAGAGAAAGGCAGACGTGTAAAGGCAACGTGAGAGAGATGTGTTTGGTCGCTTCTCGCCCAGAATCAGAGGAGAATATGGAGATCAGTCGAGTCTACAAAAAGTCTTCAGACTCAAAGTCCTCATACTTGGTTTTCTCTGAGCTTTTAATTGTATTTCAGTCTTCATATCTCCGTGATCGGCTGATTAAGGAAATGGGATGTGGTTTAGATGTGGACATCAGGTTTGGGGTTTCCCTCAAAGAGGGTTTCTGACCTTTTGTCTCTTTTTCGTTTGTCACCGCGTTAACGTCACAGCAGCGCGGCGAAACGGCACCGCGTTGTTTAATCTGACACGTCGTACTTTCACAGCACAAGGGACCCTTTAAGATGAGGATCTACGAGAGAGCGAACTTCGAAGGGCAGACGCAGGAACTGACGGACGACTGCGACTCCGTCCAGGACCACTATCACATGTCCAACATGCAGTCCTGCAACGTGATGGAGGGCTACTGGTTGATGTTCGAGCAGCCAAACTACGAGGGCCGGATGTTTTATCTGAAGCCCGGGAAGTACAGGAACCTGAGAGAGATGAGCAACGACGACGTGAGGTTCAATTCCATCAGACGCATCACAGAATCTTAACTGTCTCATCGCTTGTATTTAGCTAATAGGTTTTGCTGATGCTTTGTTTTATTAACATTAACACGATGTCGAAGTGAGAGGCAAAAAGAAGCAGCCTTGTTTTTATCCTGAAAACTGTGATTTGTGCATTGTTTGCATGTAGTTCCAGTTGTACTGTGCAATCCAGCCACGATGACTTTACCTCTATAACTGTGTGATGCGCACAATAAAATGATTTGACGCATATTTTGTGTGAATGTTTTTTCTGAACAAACTTCTTTGGCCCAGTCAGCGGTCTTTAAATTCATAGAAATATTAGCATACAGTTAAGTTAGGTTCCGACTCGACTAATATGAAATGCAAAAAATATATATTTTCCCCCTGAAAGTTGTCTAAAATTCAAATACAAGCGTGTATAACGTGTACAGCAAATTTACAGTATAACGTCTAAAATATGAACAATACAGGAGAGAAGCAGACTTTATATTGTTAGTATTATTGTTAACACTATAATCCCGGCTTCATATTAGTTGTGGGTGTATTCAGTCAATGTAAATGAAAGATGATGAAGATAAGTTATAGTATAGGATTGTATTTGTACTACAAACAGAAACTTGTAAAAAACAAATTGCCTATATTTTTGTTAAAGTTATTAAAATGCTGCATTCATTTGCCCATATTTACATGCAAACAATAATGCGACTGCTGCTTTTACCGTGAGAAATAATAATATCATATATAATGACCTTTACACCACAACACCTCCGTTCCCCTTACTGCCTCCGCTATATTCAATATCAGCATTAAAAACATACATTTACCGTAATAACGTTCAGTCATCATGTGTCACACAGATTATGTCACATATTCAGTTTGTCTTCCTTTTTGTCTGACACAAGAGAGGACATTCAATAAGGACTCAAACACAGAGAGACTGAGTTATGTAAAGATAATGTTAATATATTCGCATGGCAGTGAGGAATTAATGATAATTAAATATAAATAAATAATCACAATGGACGTTAGGCAGTTGTACTTAAAGTGTAAAGACACACATGTGCATGCATGTAGATTAAACTTGTTACACTGATATTTTAAAGAATTTTAAAACCAGTGGCTGTCCATAATATGCACTTAGACACAAATAAAATATGTTGATATAAATGTGTTTCACAACTGTTTAACACTGACGGATGAGCAGCTCGACTAAAAACTATTCCACGAGCCGACTGTTGAAGAGGCATTCTAGAGCTTAGTGTATAGAGGACGTAACAACATGGGGGATTGCTGGCAAGCAAGAGCAAAACTGAAAGAACTAGCGGCCACGTAGAAACACGTTATTGTTATTGTTGACAGGAAGAGAATAACGGTTTCTGATATTGTAAATCATATATATGCTGCTGCTGCGTACAGAAGGAAAGCAGGGGTTGTGCTCACTTCACAGGATGTTTGAATATTCACTCCGGCATCTACCGCCTTAAATTCAGAATGTTGCACTTCAGTCGCGTCAGATGTTGATCTTTAAAACGGTCAGAACCGATACAGGCTTTACACAATCGTCTGCATTTATTATTTTGGATTTTTATGAAAAACACAATGTGTTCTAATGTACAAAGATAAATATATGTGTCAATTGGAGATGGGAAAATAGACTTTGTACAAACAAACATGTGCTTTCCCACGAGTTTTTCATAATTTCATACAAAAAACCCCCCAAAAACTGTCTTTTTGGTGTATTTGTAGAGTCTATGAGTGTTTTCATCCTCTACCGGAGCAGACTGAAAGGGAAGCCTCCGCTCAAAGCAGCTGATTTGCTCCCTAAAACAAAATAAAAACAGCTGACGAGCACGCCCTTTGTTCCGGGTCACAAAGACACAGGTCACCCGTGGGTTATAAAGGCAGTCCGGAGCGCACGGTTGTCGTTGCAGTGTGACGAAGGTTATCCGACACAATGGGAAAGGTAAGGCTGCTGTTGGGTCTCTGCGTATCTGCGCGGACTATTCGGCCCGAAACCGGTGAACTGGAAGCTTTCTTACGTGTGCTGTGTGTAGTATGCCACACTTTGACGCAACATTGTCTACACATTTTTTTCCCATCATCAAACGCCTCGATTGGTGTTCCCAGATCATCTTCTACGAGGACAGGAACTTCCTGGGTCGCTCATATGAGTGCAGCAGCGAATGCGCTGACCTGCACCCCCACTTCAGCCGCTGCAACTCCATCAGAGTGGAGAGCGGCGAGTGGATGGTCTACGAGCGGCCCAGCTACACGGGCTACCAGTACTTCCTGAGGAAGGGCGACCATCCAGACTACCAGCGCTGGATGGGATTCAACGACTGTGTGCGATCATGCCGTATGATCCCAACGGTAGGCCCCCACTCGGCCGGTCCCCCCCACCCCCTTAAAAACAGGCGTTTCGTTTTTTTTTTTTAACAACCCTCCCGTTGTCTTCTCCGCAGAACCAAAGCGCTCACAGGATGAAGATCTACGAGCGCCCGGAGTTCGGAGGCCGCACGATGGAGCTGACGGACGACTGCCCCTCCCTGAGCGAGCGCTTCCATTTCGGCGACATCTGCTCCTGCAACGCGATGGACGGGAACTGGATCTTCTACGAGCATCCCAGCTACAGGGGACGCCAGTACCTGGTGCGCCCCGGCGAATACAGGAGGTTCAATGAGTGGGGAAGCAGCAGCTCTCGGGTGGGATCCATCCGACGCATCGCCGCGTGAGGAAAAGCGGATGTCCAGACTCTGTTTAATCTGAAGTATTGTCAATAAATCGATCCAATTAAGCCACTTCTGTCCGCTGCTGCTTTGGTTTTTCTTTGGGCTCTTGGGAGTTGAGGGGTTCAGGGGGTTTGCTGATTTCGGCGACATATGCGACCTCATCGCTTGTGTTTTGAAGGGGAGAGCGTAGCACGCCGGAGTTCAGACGCGCTCCATTTTGGAGATAAATCACGATTATTTCTTGAGCGGGTTCAATATTACGGGAAATGGGAAAAACAACAAATAAATTGATGGAAGCGTCTTCCAAGTCTTTTAGACACAGACACACACACGCACGCACACACGCACACACACACACACACACACACAGGCGCACACGGTTTAAGCCCAGCATGTTTATTGAGAACAGAGAGAGAGTGGAAGAAGGTTTTCTGAAGGACTTCTAGTTGAAGTCAGTGATTCGCCGGAGCGAGCCGATCCGTGGACTGGCGCCGCCCCAGTCGCTGTATCTGCGGTACTCGCCGGGCCTCACGTAGTAGGGTCTCCCCCTGTAGTTGGGCTGGTCGTACATCAGCCAGTGGCCGTCGACCACATTGCACGAGTTTATGTCAGACATACGCAGGCGGTCCTGGACGTTGGGGCAATCGTCGCTCACCTCCTGCATTTGGCCGCCCATTTCTGGACGCTCATACAATCGGATTTTGTAGGAGCCACGGTGCTGCGGGAACAACAGCATTTATGAGTCACTTACTTATGTGCTATGCGGTAGAATGCGAGCATGACAACGTAGCTACACAAAGAAGCAGTTCAATCATCCAACTTAGTGTTTCTTTTAAGCTGGGTGGAGTCCCAGGTGGGTGGAGTTTAACCCACAGACATCCCGTTGTGCTAAATCTAAGCTATCTTCGGCTCAGGAGGATGCGTTTGCTTTAAGAAAAGGATTTATTTTGCAAAAAAAGTGCTTCAAACTGGTGCCAAGAGACAGTTCTCTCTCACTTTTCAAGGTTATTGCATCGCATTTAAGATTTCTACAATCTTCAAGGAACGCATACTATGAGCTACTTTTCACTTTCATTAAAAACTGATTTTGTGTCTGAACTGATACATATTTGTAATAACTGATATCTAAATACTGATACAAAAGTGTAAGCAATCAGTATGTGAGCATACATGCAAATGTATCTATTTCTATCTCCTTTAGTTGTACATTGTTTTTGCATATTCTTCCTCAAGCTAAGCATTAAAAATACAGGTTTTACCCTGTGATTTTACCTTTATTCAGTCTGAGTATTGTAGGCTCTCTCCCTGACTTATTATTATTATTATTATTTTCAGCACAACACAATAAATCAGCGTGCACACATGGATCAATAACCATCCTAATTGATACCCCTTGGCTTACCATGGGAATCAAGCGGCAGGAGCGGATGCAGTCGTTGATGCCAATCATGCGCTGGTTGTCGGTGTACTCCCCCCTGCGGAGGAAGTACTGGTGGCCCAGGTACTGGGGTCTCTCATACACCATGAAGCAGCCGCTCTCCACCCGGATGGAGTTGCAGCGGTTGAAGTAGGGGTGCAGGTCGGCAGAGTCGCTCACGCACTCATGGTGCCGACCCTGGAAATTTCTGTCCTCGTAGAATATGATCTGCAGACGTTTGGCAAAACACTGATTAACGATCAACTCCCCCACTTGTATATATACATATATATATATAGAAAAAAAAAAAAGACATGAATGTGAACATGTTTTCAATTTGTATTTTCAGGAGCAACACATAACGAGCTTACCTTTCCCATTGTTACATTAGTGGGGGCCAGACTGGCGCTCAATAGACGCTCTCCGTGCCGCGGTCCTTTTATATAAAGTAGCTGTGTGATGGCACAGCATAAAGTATTGTCATCCAAATAGGTTTTATAACACAAATCTGGTTATGTATAGCGACGCACCGCGCGGTGTGATGATGAGTTATTGTTGTCCAGTTTTCACATGTTCATCAAAACACCACTGTGTGCTAGTGACCCAGGGGTCACCGCTCGCAGTTCCAGCAAAACAACAAGCGTGATTGGTGTCCTTTTCATCCATTCCTTATGTGATATGCACCCCCCCAAACCTCCCCGCCCCCCCCACCACCCTCTTCCCTTACCACCATGTATGAGTATTTTAAATGCACACGAAAAAACTTAAAAGGAGCTGCAAATTATTGCCAAATTCTTCCAGATGAAAAACTCAGAAAACCATAATATGAATCAAATCGTTTCCTCATGTTGTACTCTTGGTCATCTAGTGGCATCATCGGGTACACATTTTATTTTGTTCTGTACTTACGTTAGCGATCTAAACTACTCAAAACTAATGATTTTCCCAGCGGCCTCAGCTTTACTTTGTGGCTAGTGCTAAATGTTAGCATGCTAACACGCTAAACGTCGACGTCTAACGTGCTTCACATTATATCTGCATTAATTAATAATTAAGTAAGCTAATTTACCTCAGCATGTTAGCATGTAGCTCAAAACACTGTGCAGCCTCAAAGGGCTGCTAGCATAAACTCTTAGAGTTATTAGCTTGTGCTTGAGTCAGAACTCACGACTTTGTCTTTGATATGATTTGTCCTTTTCTGTATATATATATATATATATATATATATATATATGTATACTGTGTATCAACCATTGCCTTGTACAACAACACACAGCTACTAAAATTAAATCATTTAGTGTTTTGGCATCTTATTTATCTCAGATAGGATGGGACATACATTATTATGTGGCTTTGTGTGCTGTACATGAGCTCATGCTTATAGAGGCAGCTTTGAAAAGATGCAGCACGAACATTATATTTTTCTGCTCCATCGTGTGACCCCCAAGAACCACAGGGATCTGTAGATCTGTAGCATGTTACATATATAATCGATTATTTGCTCAAATGTGAGTTCAATTTTGAAATGAAGCCAAATCATACCCAGAATGTGCCCTTTTTGTTGTTGGGTATTTCTATTTCGAATGCATGTTTCTATTAATTGTGTGGGCCAAACAGTTATGATGATGCAATATACAATAAAAGGTAAATGTACTGTAGATGGACACTGCACCCCAACAACTAAACTAAATAAAGAAATGAAAAGACACATTTTCTATTTACTAGAAAGCTCAAGGGATTCAAGTGGTGCAGGTCGCTTCTCCTGCACTAAACTTCTACTCGCCGAGTCGGGCCTTTGAACATGGCATCATTTGATGTTTCTGGGCCCCGAGTGAGGTGTTTCAGGGGCCCCAGGATCCACCTCCGCCGGAGAGATCTTGTAACTCAAGCCCCAGTCAGGATGTGGGAAGTCCCTCTGAACAGTAGAAAGCTCGTCACGCACAGACAGCTGACGCAGAGACACACAGCTGTTTATAAACCTCGATCCGAGGTCATCAACCTTTTGTTGTTGTAGTGAGCATGCATTCGCTGCTTTTGCCACCCTGCCAAGGTCTTGATCCCATTCACACAGATAAAAAAAACCCTGATTCATCAATGTTCGTGGTCTAGACTGGCACATTATTGACCCCCCTCCCCCCCTTCCCCCCTCACTCTTGTTTTACCGGAGGAATCCTGCATAAATACATTTAGTCGTGTTTAGTTTGTCGAATGTCTTCCACGTTAGCCCACGGTGATGTAATAATCCTGCCGTCGCAATTTGGCTGGAGGCGCTTGCTCAAGAGACGCTATCGAGTTGCATTATGGGAAATGTAGTATTCAGCATTACTGTCGCATGACCCATGAAATTCATCATACCTCTGCTGGTTTGATTTTTTTTAATCTTTTTTCTTCTTCAATTTGAGTCCCATCTTCGCTCGAGTACTCCTTTAAAAAAAAAAGTCGAATTAGATATTGTACATTTCAGATCACCGGTTTTGAACATTTTAGCCCATTTAACCATTGTTTAAAACACTGGAGTTTAAGATTGTTTTCACTTCCTCCAGGTAGCCACTGGTTTCCATCCGATAACAAAAATCAATCAATCACAATTTGTTGCATATGAATGCAAAACACAGCCACTACACCAAGGAAACGTTTATTTACATTCAAGAACAGTAAACACACTGAACCAAAGCTGAGGTCGTTAAAGCAAAGCAAGTGATTGGTTGTCATGTGATATTTAGTATTACAGAGTTAAATAAGTACTGCACATTGCTATTCATGAATATGTAAACAAATCACAAAAATATTTTAGAGTGGGTTATTCTTTGGTTATACATTTCACTGTCTGCTTTCAAGAGCAGATAAAACCTGAGGTGGATCCCGAGACAAAATATATGGAGACGGTAACAATAAAACAAGAAGCAATGTCATGAAAGGCACACTGAAAAATCAACATCTACATTTCACCTTAATTATGAGCACAAATACGTCAAACTGAACAAATATGACTTTATATATATATCTATATGGCAATATAGATTTGCAATAAAATATCTAGGGAAATATATTATTAAAAAAAACGTAATCTTTCAAATGTAATATAAGCCATATTTAATTTCAGGGCAGGTGTGTTAAATATTTGGAAACAGCCCGTTTAAACTATATGAACTTTTATAAACACGAGAAAACTAACTGACCAACTAATTTACACTGAAAAAACTACGAGGAACACGCAACCTTTGAGAGAATTGTCCAATCATTTGTCCAACAAGTTGCTGAATAGATAATTCTATCACTACTTTATTTATGAAAAAAAACTATTGAGCAAGCTCAAGGAAATGTGATGATGTCACTTAGAGGGCGTGGTTAAACAGGATCACAGGTCACTTCGGAAGATTTAGATTTAGGAGACGCAACTCCACTATACATGTTCTGTGATTACAAATCTATTTTATATTTCCAAATATAAAATTATGATTCCTGATGTATAAAATTACTAAGTAACCGGTACGCATTCATGGATGAGCTGTGCTGTCAAAAACGGCTAAATATGCACTTTAACATGCAACTAACTATCTGTTTGATATAGAATATACTCAATTGTCATGTTGTTGTTTCTTCGGTACTGTTTCAATAATAAAGCTGCCTTCTCCCGGTTCTCAATTATTATTAATAAATCAATAAGAGCTGGTTTCAAACTGATAAAGGCCTTAGTCCAGTAACAATACTGCAGACAAATTTCCTTCCATCAGAGTGAAAAATGGTTGAAAAGAATGTTGGTGGTGGCTCAGAGGATCCTGAAAGATAAGACGCTGCAGCTTTTTTAGAGCATCCGAATACCGCGGGATCGCCTCCTCATCTCAGTGAGCCTCAAACACCGATACTGATGTATAATCAACAGCGTTGCCTTCTTCACATCCTCCCAAATAAGTGTGATCACTGATCCACGGAGGACGTGCTTCTCTGTACAGTACGGTAAAAAGAGAAAGACTTGACATGTTAAGAAGAATATTCTTATATATCATTATATATATATATCATGGTGTTTGTGTGCATGTAGCTAAGAGATTCCTGCCATTGCAACAGCATCACAACACCATGAAAAAGGCCAAACAGCACAGTTCGTTGTATAAAAAGAAATAGTTAGGGTTTAAAGTGTAATTGTTTGAACGTACTATTTTTTTTCGATATGGTAAAATTAAAATTAAATTTAGTTGAGTTTATAAAAATAATTCACGCTTAAATGTTGGTGGCAAAATGCATTTAAATGTTGCGGCCATCTCCCGACTACGTCACAGATCATTAAATCTGAAGCGCTTCAGACATTTGTTGAGCTCCAATAATAAGAAACCTGCAAATCTGAATAATCAGATTTAAAAGACATATTGCTTCGTCACAGCAGTTTTTGTGTTCTTATCGAAACGACTACAGGAAATTATTTACTGAAACACTCATGTAGCATCGCTGTTTTTGTGTTAATTGAGAAATTACGACAAATACTGTTATGTACAGTATGAAATGTGAGCCACTGCGTAGCACAAACCTCAACCATCCAAGTGTATTACAGCATCAACACAGAAACAGATCTGAGATCTGGGAGTCTACAAGGTGAGGGCTTGACTGGAGTTGGTGGGAACGAGAGCAACAGACAAAAATCTCCGGCGGGAGAAATCACGTGTCACGAAACGTACTGCATTATGTTGTCAGGCACAGGTTCGATAACTGATCATATCAATATCTAATATATCGGAGAAGGAAGAGAGACGGAACTCAGAGGGATTTGTCCCTCGACGCGCAGTCGTGTGTTTAGCCTACATGAGAGGTTGGTGAGTGTGAAGCATGGCGGCGTCTGGTGGCTCTGATGCTTCTGGCAGGTAGTGGTAGTCCTTGTGGTGGAGGAACCGGCGGTACTTTGGCTTCAGGTGGACCTGCGCCGGTGGGAACATCAGATTCTGGAGAGAAGAAGGTGACATAAAGACTCGGTGAAGGTTTGCAAAAAAATGGAGAGCAACACGCAAAACATGACAGTTTAGAAGAGAAAACAATTTCTCCTTCTTTTACCTTTCTAGGGTCGAGTTGCAGAACAAAGGGGGTCATTCCGTCAGTTCTCGGAGGATACAATGGGTAAACCTGCAGCACCGTGGGCTCCACGAACTGCAAAACCATGAGAAGTTTACTGAACACTCAATATTCGTTCTCTCCACCGGACAAACATGCGCATTCAACACAAATTACTCGTGGGAGTGGATTCACAGGGAAAACGAATGTGCCGGTGGATCTGTACCTCTGGTGGGGCGTCCTCCATGACGGGTAGAGGAGGCTGGACCTGGCCTCCATCAGCGGGCTGATACAGATATTCTGACTGCTGGGAGTACGCGACCGGACTCGGGGGCATCGGCGACTGGACAACAAAACATTCACAACAGGTGAGCAATTGGCTAAATTCTCCTGAACTAAAAAAAAAAAAGAAGGAATGCCTTCATTTCGCCTACCTGGACGACGTTCCACTGACACTGGTTTGGGGCAAACTGGGAGACGGTGATGAGGAAAGAAAGCAGACTGTTCAATCAAGTTCAAATGTTAAATGGTGAGAAATCAGTGGATCACTAAAGGGCTGAGCGGACCTGGTGGGGGTGGTAGGCTGGTTGCTGGTAGACAGGCTGGTGGGACTGAGGCAGCATCACTGGAGGGGCAGGCTGCAAGAAAATAAACACAAAGAAATCGTACATTCATCTTGGTGCTCACTTCACTCACACACACACGTATGTGGTGTATTAAACCTTTTGTTTCCCCAACCGTCCTGAACATGTAGTAAATGTTAGTTACGCTAGTGAAGCACATTTACTTTGACTTTAGCTTGAATGACTTGGGTTTTGATATTGCTCATTAAGTCCAGTGGTATCAGGGAGGACTCACAGGCCAGTGGTGGGCAAGAGGGCTCATGTTGGGGCATTGGAAGTAGGCCACTCCGTTGTGGTAGATGTAAGGAAGGCCAGTGGACGTGGTCCCACAGGACATCGGCCGAGGCATGGCGGAGTCAGGGAAGGTCACGAGGGCACTCTTAGCTGCGAAACAGAAGGACACCACAGAGCAGTAAACCTAGTGGGCATTTCAAACCCATCGCAAACTATTTAGTCACCTTGTGGCCCGGTAACCATTGGAGAGAAGCCAGCACTCAGTGCCTTGGACCTCCTCCTGTGGTCCTGATGGAAAACTCTTTCCATTACTTTTATGTTCCATTTCATTAAACAGGTACCTTTCTTTTTTTTTTTTTATTGTGGCAATAATCCCTGTTAAGACCATCATAAATAGAGGGCATTTTTATCTCTAACTCGTTAACTACGGCTGATATGCTGAGTGGAAGGTAATATACTGAACCTTGGCAGTGCCACTGTGGGATCAGGGGAACGCTTGGTATCACAAGGAAATTAAAACAGTCGACTTACTTTGTCCTGAAACTTGCTGCCTGCGGACAGCCTGACCAATGCTGAGCTTCTTGTCTTTAAAACAGACTCCATTAGCCTTCAATGTAGTAGTTGAGGGAAAAGACGCTGCATTAGACAATAGATGTCGGCAGATAAGCTACATTGTTATAAGATACTTTAATGGCCGGCTCTACTTACATCATGAAGGATTTTCAGTGCATCATCTTGGGTCTCAAATGTCACAAAGCCATATCTGTTCAAAGAAACAGAATCAAAACAGTTTTAAGCAGGTGACAGTATCTATGTATCCATGACTAATGCTCAAAAACAAAAGGATAGAAAGTCACCAACTTTATATGACAGGAATGATGACATTAACTCACCCCTTTGACATTCCTGAGCGATCGATCACAATCTTCACCTCTTTTACTGCACCATGTTGGGAGAAGACGTGTCGCAGGTCGCTCTCATTAACCTTCATAAAACACACACACGCACACGCACACGCACACGCACACATTATTCCTCTTACATCACTGCAAAAGAAGATACAGTGGGAACTGATTTGGTTTGGTTTGTTTCCAGAATGAATAATCTCAGATAATTTAGCAGCCAGTAATAGTCGGGTGCACCAACAACCACATCTGTCAAACATCTGCATTTCTGACTGGAATCTCTTACAACGATAGTTATACAAGTGCTATGTCTTTAGCTACACTTTACTCCAGATTTAAGACAAAATGTACAGTGAATGTTCAAATTAGGAGGCGACAGGTCAAAGGGACAAAGTTTTCGAAGGAATGATGTTAAAAGCCAAAAAACAGGTGGTTCCTAAACCACGTAATGTGTTACCTTTTTTTGAGGAACAATAACAATTGATATTTGATTGTCAACAATGTTTTATTGTAGACTTTTTTTTTGCATTTTATACCTTTATAAGCAGTAGAGAGCTGGTAGGAAATTAGAGGAGAGAGAGAGAGAGAGAGAGAGAGATGGGGAATAACACAGCACATTGCTAGATATTGTTTTTGAGCACTAAAATGTAAACATTGGGACTCAACTATGATTCAGACTGCATCTGCAGAATGGAGAGTTGATTGGTCCAAAAGTTATATCTGGAGAAATCTGGACTTACTGAGTACCAGTAGGCCTCCTGTGCATGCTGTACATTCTCATCTTGACCTTTGCTGCTCTCTAGTGTCTACCCTTCTGCAATAAGACCAAACACTTCCGTTTCTCTGCCAGTGAGAGTTTACTGCTCTCACCTTGTAGTCAATTCCCCCAACAAAAATCCTATTGGGGATAACAGTGCCGGGACGGGGGGTACCAGTGCTGGGGTAGGGGGTGTGGTGGGTCGGGCTGTCATCGTGGTTCTCTGGAGGCAACGCTTGTGGGCTGCTGTTGTTCTGGGATGGACAGCTGGATGTGAACTTGACATGCAAGTAAAAGAAGCAATGACTTTACTCAGATTGAATCTGGTGGGACGTGGGACGAAGTTCTTTCCCGCCAGAAAGGAGCCGAGTACTAGGACTTAGTACTTAAGGAGTACTTAATCACATTTGATGTACAAGAGAATATTTTTAGAATTGCTTTGGTGTGGATAGAAGGCCGCTATGTTATTACTTTCAATCAGATCAAAAGAAAAACCCCAGCATCACCCATTGCTACCAGACAACACTTACTGCCAACTTCTCAATCACTCATTGAAGTCCAACAAATAAAAACAATAAACAAAAGGTTCTTGAGTCTTTTAAGTCAGGCTGGGTCGATGCACCTGCAGCCTGTAACGTTAGATACCACCAACTATTCACAGAAGTGACTCTAACATGAATTATCAGTTTCATGGAGGTAATGAATAAAGTAGAAGCCACTTTACACTGTTTCACTTGAGATGACTATAAATGTATCTCTTTTCCCTCATTAGTTAGCTTTCTTGTAGCTTATCAGCGAGCTAGCTCAAACATAAAAATGATAGTTATGACTCAAAGTATCTTACACCCAAAAGGCTCCACTGTTTAACCACAAAGTGCCCTTACACAGTTAATAACTTGCTAATTTAGATGTAGCTAGTTAATTCCCACTTTTCTAACGTTAACATCACACAATTTATGCTGCCTTTTTTATAGCTGCGTTCATTTTTAATGAACTGAGCTTAAAACAGTTCATAATACGTGATTAACTAATGTTTCTTAATCACAATAACATTGCTATGCTAGCTGCTAGCTAACAATCGAGGCGGCTAAGGGCTGACGTCACTCACCTCGTGTTGGTACCCCGTTTCCATGGCAAGTTCAGTGAACTAACGTTCCTCCACTGCGCGACTGACCTCCGCACACCCAACTGACCGACGCCACTCCCTCACGCCCCTTGCGTGTGACGTCACTCCGTACGTGAACCGAACGGGAACCGTTACGTTCCGCAAAACCGTCGAAATGTCGTTTTTTTACCTGTTATCTCCCAGCGGGTTGTGTCTTCAAATGTATTTTTGTTTTCGTACTGATGTTTTCTTTCTACCCGGAACAATAAAATGTTTAACTGAGGTAAAACCAACGTTTAAATATAATATTTACACAGACTGCGGATCAGTGCGCAGGCCGCGGCGTGAGGTCAGTGAGGCTAGAATTAGTCAGAAAATAGTCCCATAACACTTAATTAGTTAAATTGATCACCTGTGTGTAGTTAGTCAGACAATACATACTAAAACTTCCAAGGTGGTGAATAGTGTTATACACTGCAAAAGAAGAAATAATAAAAATGTTTTTATCGTATTGGGACCTCAGTGGGAAAAAAAAATATTGTACTTTGAGTTTAAATTGTATTAAATATTTGCACAAATGTGTAATAAATATTAAATTAATGTATAATACAATAAAGAGCAAAGACATCTGAAACTGTAAACTCTATTATGGTAAACTGTACTAAGCCAGATTGGTGCAGTACAACATACTGTCCACACGGGGGCGACATTTCTCTATGAATAAAAAACGTCTTCATGCACTCTTCAAACCTGATAATGAAAAGAAGGACCTTGGAAGTATTACTCTCAGGGGGGGTGTGCACAGCTAAAGACAGTTTCCTTTGACCGAACTCAGCACATATTGTAATTTTTTCTCCATTTAATTTGAGAATGAGACAGTATTTTATCCATTTTTAAAGGAATAATTGACTTACTAACTTGGGTCCTTTGGGTACATTTCCAAGACAATTTACAATTCCTTAAAATGTGTGTTTTTTATACATTTCCCTTTAGATTATGAGCCCTTCATTCCCAACTTTGGAAAAGCTCATGAATGGCTGCTCGCCGTGGGTTGATGATTGATGAATAGGGATTTGAATAAATAAATGGATGGCTGGAGAGATCTCACAGGCAGGAAAATCCTCAGAGTCAGAGCGACAACACAGCTTCACTCTCGACCCTCAAGAAGCCACTTTATATGTTGCGTACAAGCCTCATGGAGCTATAATTTCTCTATGATTGGCGACAAAGTGCTGTGAAACACTGTCATTTGCATCTTATGCCCTCCGTCTCTTCCTCCTCCTCCCTCAGACCACAACAAAGCAACAGTACAAAGCCTATAAAGTGTCTCCAACTGAGAGAAAAGCCACCAGTAATGAATAAATAACACAGAACAGGGGGAGACAGGATTTAGAATTTTCTCAGGTTTTCTATATTGCGGATACATTTGCAAACATCGTTTTAAATCCCCTATCTCTCTTCAACAAGCTCATGAAGCTTTGTTTTTGTACATTTCCCATCACTACAACCTCCTTTTCTCCAGATTGTTTGTCCCCATCTGAGTAATGTGGGCCACGCCATTACGTGTCATTCATTTCCAGCTTTTTTTAATTGCCGGATGAATTTGCCAACGAGGTCTGACTGTGCAAAATGAGAAGGGCATGTTTGATAATTACAGCAATTTACCAGCTAAAAGTCCTTTTATACTCCACAAAGATCATTTGAGACACAAGTGCTGTCAGGGCAACTTGACTGGCTGTTTGAGTTTGCGCCGAAAAACAAAAGAGCAGAGTGTGAGAGTTTTATTTATTGGCTGTTTTAGATCTGCTCTTTGTATTGACGAGTTTCTAGCATGATTTCCTGTAATATTGTGTTCTTGTTCTCATTAAAAGTCTTTCTCGTGTGATCACACATGCAAGGTTCTGCTGTGCCAGGGTCAAATTGTTTTGCGAAGAGTGTATGTGTTAAAAGCCTTTTATTAGCGTGTTTAAAAATGTGATTTACTTGACCACAGATGGGCGTGGCACGGGACATTTCCTTCCCGTTGGACACAAACTCCCGAGCTTTACTTCATGTTTTTCGATGCAACATTTTGTTTCCTGTCACTCAATGTTTACCTGAAGCGTCGGGATAACGTGGCGCCCCAAAATGACACGTGTTTTCTGATCTGACCCCCCCCCCCCCACCGGCAGGCCATCAAAACCATTACCAGCGACACGTCACACGTGCGGTTTCTCTCGTGAGGACAGTTCTGTCTCGGACACATCTTCTCATTCAACTCTGCATTTAGCGAGAAAAAACAAAAAAGAGGTTGTTTCCCAAAACTTTTCCTTTCAAATCTTGAGACTCTTTGAGCAGAAAAAAAAAAAAAACAGAAATAGAGGTCAAATATCAGGTCAGACGAGCTTTTCCCATCAAGAAAACGGCCATTTTATCTCAGTCGGTCAGTCAGTCAGACAGTCGTGGAGACAGAGGTTGATGAAAAATGAGCCATAACAGAAGGGTTCGACTCCGGCTCTGTAATTACTCTACAAATCTCTGATTTCCCCTCCTTCATCTCCAGACTATTTATAGCCTCTGCATTCCTCTCGGAGAATAAAATGATCTCTTTGAGACAGTACAATGCCAGAAATAACAGGTTAGGACAAACATTTGCTGAGGCGTGGTGGGCCTGGCTGACCATTACTGAGTTCCACTGTGGTTTCAGTCTACTGTTTTTTTCCCCCCTCGTCCATTTATTCGTCTGTTATTCTAAATGGCAGTGGGTTTGCTGGGGGAGGCGGCGGGTAAGATGTGATGGTTCAACAAAAGAGCTCGTATGAACTGCGATGGAATCACTTTGTAGTCTGGCAGAGCACAGCGATGTCGGCCGTTGTCTCTCATTAGAGGGAACACACACACACACACACACACACACACACACACACACACACACGCGTGCTCTCACACACACGCACACACACACACACACACACACAAACACACACACCTTCATGTCTGCGAATACTCAGGTGACTACAGGGCTCAGACCTCCCTCTTTGTGCTCCATGTTGTTTATGCTGCAATCATAGGACTTCACTGGCAAATATGATCAACTTAGACATGTGGCTTTGAGTGTGAATATGTGTACATGCAATCACGTGTGTGTGTGTGTGTGTGTGTGTGTGTGTGTGTGTGTGTGTGTGTGTCTCTGCATGTGAGTGTGTTTAGGTCATCAGAGGAGGAAAGCTTTTCTATCGACTGTGTTTCTTGTCAACTTTTGTTTATCATGACAAAACAAAGCTCATATGTCGCCTGCGTAGCATCCTGGCTTCATATCCAATGTGTTCCCACCGGTATTCATGCCATGCTGCGCTGGGAAAATACATTTAAACTAGCTTTACAGTAGATGGAATCTTACCACACATTTAAACACATGTGTACATGCGAGTTCACGTTCTTACAGTTCAATATTTTGTTCATGTTAAGAGAAGATTGATGCTGCCAGCTGTTTTGTTTTTGTCAGATCTGGGTTTTTTTTTTATTTTATCTGCTCCCCAAATGCCCTTGATGGAGTATTATCTGCCGGTACTCTTTAGTATCGCTGTTTTGTGATTGTTGAATGAGTTTTGATGTGGCTTTTTATTTTTAATTTTTTATCTGCTATGTTCTCAGCACCTGATAGATGGCAGTGTAGCACGGCTGAGATGTGACGCCTTTGGAGGGTTCATGTCTCTCTGGAATAAGATAAAAACCCTTCACTTCACAGGTGTAAGAGAGTTGATACAATAGGCCGTTTTCACGGCAGACATTTTGACTTATCATAAAAGGAAAAGCACAAGTGGTACTAATACAATTATACAGCTTCTAAAACAACATTTAGTCAAACAGCTGATACTAAGACTCTCTCTGGCTTTCTCCAGTGGTTGTTTGCTCTTTTGTGAAAATGCTTCACCACAATGGTGTTGCATTCCACAGCGACACCCGATGATTTCTCTAAATGTAGACCTATTATTTAGGGTTTTATATGCTGGGGCCCTGGCTATAGTTAGTGGGTGTGTGCACACACTGACCTACAATAAAGTAAACACACTCAACTGGGCTCTGGCCACTGAACTAAAAGTGAAGCTAAGTCTCCTTGCTGTTTCTTTTATACCTCCCTTAATTCTTATTTGTCGCAGGTACAACATTGTGATTACCACCCATGAAGGCAGGTTCTGTGACATGGAGTCAAAGCTGGAGCTCATTTTATCGTCTCTGTGACTCTTAATACAAAATGTCATCTGGGAGCCTGTCTGGTAATGGCTCTTTTCAGGGGTGTGGCATTACGTGAAGTATTTAGTTCTGTAAAATTTCAGAAAAGGTTATGTATAAGTCAAGGCCACTTCTTTCCTTTTATCTACTGTTGAATCAGGCCTAAAAGTCCTTTGGGATCCAAGCAGAGAATTGCCAATTGTAGCTGTACTTATTTACTAGTTTATGCTCCATGTGACATTTTGAATAAAACATGGTTCACGGGGGAGAGTGACATAGACCGAGGGGATGACAAGTCGAGTCATTCTGCTATCATTTCGGATGCGGGATCATGAATTATTTGGCAGCCAGATAACACTAATTTTGCATTAGATTCACGGCCCAGTGCACCTGCAGACTTTCACCCCCAACACACACTCATTTGTGGCCCTGCCCCTCCTGACACCCTGTTGTTTGTGTATCGCGAATGTAGGTCAGAAATTTGTGTACGTGTGTGTGTGTCTCTCCTTGTGCGTGTGTTTACTGTATGCGGCAGAGAATGGACGCACAGTGTGCTATGGAGGTCTCCTGACACAACTATACAACTATGAATACACACACAGACACACACACACACACACACACACATACGTGTAATCCAGCGGTAGGTCAGTTTAATATTTCATTTGGCTGATGGACGGCGTCTGCTGCTCTGTGAGCCAAACGTCATTACAACACACTAAGTGACTTAACTCTAATTAGAGCTGAAAATCACATTAAAGCTGCTCTGTGATACAGGAAGTAGCTCACCTTTTCCCATCGCTGGTTTGGGCTGCTTTTTGAAATGCATGTGGCGCTTTCAGGTACAGTATTAAAGGTTTTTTTATACGACATTCAGAGTATCGACGTAGCAGCAAACAACTACCCGAGCAGAGGATGAAGTGTGTGTTGTAATCAGAGCTACTCTGTTCTTTGTTGACGTGATTGGACGTGGCCACGCGTGGTTCTAGTGCGTGTTGGCGTGCTCTCATACGGCGGTTACAGCAGATAACGCCGACCCGCGTCGTCGTCACGGAAACGGAGCAACCGTTGTATGCACTGTTAGCGCTATTAGCACCGTTAGCGCTATTAGCACCGTCAGCGCTATTAGCACCGTTAGCTGCGAGCCGTCGCCATGTTGAAAACCTTTAAATGCGTAAACTGTAACTGCTTAAAATTAATTTAGTGTCAGTAAACAGATTGCATATAACAAACAAATAACACAGCAGAAGTTGTAGGTAGTGTTGGGAAGACCAAATATGGACATCACCTTATTTTATCAGGAGTCATCATCATTCACATTTCTTTTTCCTATATACATAACTCATTTCCATTTTTCCTGCTAATGCACATCATTTATGCATTTTTCTCTTTATTTAAATTCCACTATTGCTGCTTAATGCTAACTCTCAGCAACAACTACACTAATATTCATTAAACAGTTTCTGTCCTCGTGTTGCAACTTAGAAATAAAATAAAACCACAGCACTTTTCTCAGTGATCCTGTGTGTTTGGATGTGTGTGTTTATGTGTATAATTTATGAATGATGAGGGAGTAAACAGCTTCCACTTTGGTTACATGCTTTTGCACTTTGATTGCACACTTGTGTGTGTGTTTGGGTGCAAGTGTGTGCAGTTCTGGTGTGGATGAATTAACCGCCTGTTTATATGTATTCTGTTTCTTTGTTTCGTTCTTTTTTCATTTATTATTATTTTTGTTGGTCTGTGGGTGGTATTAGATAAAAAGGTCAGCCATGAGTTTAGACATAATATGTTGCCATCAGGAATATGGAGGCCCAAAGGAGATATAGACGTGTTGTCACATCGCCACAATAACTGTCACGGCAAACACAAAACAATAACTGCCATTTTACTACTCATCTGCCGTGTCAACAGCAGCTATTTTAACGAAGGAAAACAATGGAAAGTGCCTGCGGTGTCCCACAGGCATACAGTAAGCCCTGATAAGCATTTAGGGGGAAGATTTATTTCGAAGGTGTAGCAGAGGGTGTAGCAGTGGGTGTTGCATCGCTTCAGAGAGTTGGAGATGAACTAGAAGGTGAAACAACAAAAAAAATCAAGAACCACAATTCCTGCTGCAGAGAAAACCACAAAACAACGAATTGGTCCGAGGCCCTGAATGTAATTTTGGGTCAATGAGTGGCAAGTTTTTCTGAAGACAATGGAAATCCTAAGAAAAACATAGTGCCTTGTGAGTTTATGGAAATTCACAGGTCAGGGCTGGTTAACTTCCAGAAATGGAAATCTATCATTTGACTTAATGTGTCTAAGATTTCAACCCAGTCGCCAGAAATAAAACTGTTGGCATTGTATGCTTCTGCAAAACCACACGATACGTTGAATGTAAACGTTTCTGATACAAAAATACATTTCATGACTACGTTTCGTATCAGCCTCGTATCACACACGCAGAAACGCACAATGTCACCTGGTTAATGTTGTGAAACGAACAAAAAACGTCTTGGTTAAGGTTCGGAAAAAAAAGATCGTGGTTTGTTTTGAAATAAGAATGTAACCACCGTAACTTACATGAATAAATATCAATTGGCCTTAGCTGACCTTCTTACATATCGTAACATAACAAGCATAACACCTTTGTGTAACGAGAGCAATGTCACTCAGGACATGTACAGCGGTTTCCTGGGTCAAAGTCCTGTGTTTAGGGGGAAGATTTCTTTCAAAGGTTGCACGATATATTCAATATTACATATCTTTTCAAACTTGCTATAGTAGCTACCCCACGAATCTACTCTCTCCATCAGCATCCTCATTGGAAACATGAAAACCCCACCGACCACGTCGTTCATCCACCCATCCGTTCCCCTGCACAGCACCATGCTTCACCCATGGCGGGAGTCAGAGATGTCCTTGTTTTCTCCTCCCTCCATCCCTCCATCCCTCGCTGTGTTCGCTCTGAACAGATGCCAGCGCTGGGTAAAGTCCTCTCCAGAGGGGCTGCCAGCAGCATATTGGTTTATAATTAATGAAATTAGGGCCGCTGTCTGCCGAGGAGGCTTCAGTCCCAGCGTAGGATAGACTGCTGCCTGCCAGGAAGACAGACGACTGGCGAGATCGAAGAGGACAGACAGAGAGAGACGAGTTGTCGATCCACTGTAGCGCCATGGTGGTTCACGGCAACACATTCAGGATCGTCCTCTTCTTCATCAGCTCGTCTCCTTTGAAAAGCGGGATCTGCTCCAGTGCGTGACACATATTTTTCCTCTTATCTGTAATTTCAACATACACAAAGTGAATTGGTCCCAGTGGATTCTGTGCAGACCTTTTGAGGAAAAGGGAGACCAAGCGGGGTCCAAAATGGAGGACGCTTTCTGCACAGTTTTTTGTAACTGGTTATCCAAGATTGAAAAGTCTCCTCCCAGACAAAACACACACAAAGGCATGCCTCTGGAGATTGGGAGACCCCCTTAACCCTGGCCGACATGGAGAAATAAGCGCGGGGCACGGGAGAGGGACTCCCTCCCAAACCTCAAGACGATGCTTCACCAAACCAGAATATAATCCACCTACGCTGGAAAAAAAAAGTCTGTTTATTGACGAAAAACATCTCTTTTAATCCAAGTCACATGCAACCCTTTTGTTCATAATACTATACAAAAGAAGTTATGGAACGCACGAGCCCCCCATGGACTGCTAAATAAAATAAAATTGCCATTCTATGCAAATTTAAATGCATATTAAATATTGATACCTGAATTAATAATTTGGTACGTTTTGAATTAAATATTTAACATTGTTTTGTGCAGATTACTTGACATTTATCAGCTGAAGTCCTCGGCCAGACCCCGCTGTAAAAAGAATGGCCACAGTCGCCAATGAACAGAGGAGACGTGAGAATACGAAGTCTAATAAAAGAGTGCAGCCAAAGGCCTTTTTTTTCTTTCACAGCAGACATTTTGACTTGTCACAGGAGGAAAAGCACGGGTGTCGCTAATAACATTAACGCCGGTTTTGTTCTATTCAAGTGTCCCAGTAAGACATGACAGTGTGACAGTGAGCCAGCGTGCACAATACCAGGACCCTGAAACTGAAGCAGCTTAATGGAACTCATTCATTGTATTATTTACACCTGTGCTTTCCCCGCTGTGACATGTCAAAATGTCTCCTGTGAAAAGGCCCATTGTGTTTGGTCTTCAGAAATAAAGTTACATAGGTGTGCGTGTGTGTGTGTGTGTGTTTCTGACAGCATAATGCACGAGCAAGGCCGGTTTTGATCCGTGGATGATGGCGCGTTAATGACAGTGGTCATGACACACGCACGCACACACACATATTCATGCCCACTAACCTTATTTTAGTCACTTGCGAGTTCTCCTCCCGGAGTAAATCCAGTTAGAGCTGCTCAATCCAGCAGCAGCCGTTAATGCTCTCCTGCTGCGCCCCGATGCAGCCGAACCTTCAATCCACCTGAATGTGACATGATACCGCGGCCATACCCAGACCGCATTACGCACTCGTTTGACCTTCACCGTGCCTTTTCTTTCCCTCTTCAAGGTTAAGTCTCCATGAAAGTTGCTGTGCTTATTCTTCGTGGGTGAATCTGAAAATGTATTTTCTTGACCTCTGAACATTTGCTGCACCGTGACGCTCTGATCATACGTTATTATATTTACACATATATGCTTTTTTTCTCCTCCTCAAAATGTCTTCTGCAAAAAAAAAAAAATAAATAAAAAAATAAATAAATAAAAGGCCCACGGTGCAGCATGTCAGATGCGCATTGATGCACGGACAACTCTCCACAGATCACTTTTGTGGCTTGTCGGCTCTTCAGATTCAACCTCTGCATATCAAACTTGCAAACCAATCTGTGCAGCCACGATATACATAAATATTTCAAAAGTGAGTAGCTGTAACAAAACAGACAAAGGAATTTGGGGCTAATTTTTCGCTGACTTGCAGAAGATTCGGTTTGTGTGCAGACTTCCTCTGTTCTCCGGCTCCATATCTGCTACACTAACTCTCTCTTTTCTGGAGTTAAGTGCAGACCTGACTCTCAGGCATCATGTTTATAATGCAGCTTGTTTGTCTCAAAACTTCACTGTTATGACATTTGTATTCGATCACATTATAAACAGGCAGTGTGGCTGGCTGGCAATGCCGAACCACTAATTGTTGTAATTGTTAGCAGGCTGCAAGTATATGCTGCCCGTCTGAAGGTTTGTGTGTATGTATTTGTGTACATGAACACACTCATCGGTGTGTGTGTGTGGGTGTGTGGGTGTGGCTTTATGTGTTTATTTGTGTGTGCATGCATATGTGTGTACCTGTGTGTGTATTGGTGTGTGATTACTACTCTGAAGACCTCCTCTCTCTGTGTTTACATCCCAGTTAAGCTTCAAACACTCATGGTTAGATATCAGATAGACAGAGGAGAGGAAGGAAGGACGGAAGGAAGGAAGAAGGACATACTGAAAGAAGGAGGAGGGAATGAGAGAGTAAGGAAAAGCAAAAAAAAAAAAGGCATTTTAGGAGAGGGCAGAAGAACACTCATATTGCAAAATACACACACACAACTACTTAAAAAAGCTTTAACATTTTGGTAAATGTGCTTATTGGAGTTCTTGCCAACAGTTCGATGGTATCACTCTTGTTTCATTATGTTAAATATGAAGCTAGAGCGAGGAGGCAGTTAGCTTAGCTTCGCATAAAAACTGGAAGCATGGGGAAACAGCTAGCCTGACTTTGTGCACAGGTCGCAAAAATCTGCCACTAATAAACACAAATCTTGTCGCAACCACGAAAAGGAAGTCACATGCTCTCAGCCAAGAAGCGATTCGGCATGAGGTCAAAACTTGATGTTATTATATTCCGTTTTCTTTTTTTTTTTTTTTTTTTTTTTTTAAATAACCCCTAACATATTAATCAAAGAGAAAATCTGTCATCGACTGGTCAGCAGACAGTTTACAAGGTGGCAAAAAACATCGTGACTCAAAGTAAACTTGAGAACAAATCCAAACATACACTCTGTTCCGTCTTGTGCGAGGGAGACGGGGAGCCAGTCGGCAAGCAGCGAGGAGCGCCGGCGTGCAGTTTGGGCCCATGGCGGCACCGTGGAGGAACAGCCGGTGTTAATCCAACCCGGTGACGGTTCAGCAGGCTGCAGTGGGAACCAGTGGAGGAGGGAAGGAGCGTGAAATCCCAGACACCTGGTGGCTCTTTCTGCACAAGAGTCTGCAGCTGGTGTCGAGAGCCCACAGCCACCCGGCCAGCTGCGCTTCCTCGACGGCTCCACTGGCTTCCACTGAGGTTACACAGACCTGCCTAAAGAGTTAAAGAGTTCACCTGTGGTCACTTATTCCCCTTGTATGTGTATTTGGTTTGATTGCACACTGCAGAAGTGATCTCTGACTCGGGTTTCAAAAAGCTTTTGCACTCGTTGTTCTTTTCTCTTCTTTATCAGATAGTAATATTCTATTTTTAGGGGAGGTTTTTTTGCGTCCCGAAGCCTAAACACCGCTTCGCCTCTCTGAACATTATAACCTTTTGTTCCTCACACACATATAATCAAACCTCAATATATATATATAGCATAGCGTGCTTCTAGCTTGTAAGTCAGCAAACAGCTTTGTTAAATGTAAAAAAGTTTTAGCTATTAGTGGCAAAGGAGACATTGGTTTGAGATTGCATCAGTTTATGACTTAACTAACCAGTTATTTTATTTCTTATACAGCACACTGTATGATATTTCAAAACAGTGAAATTAAAGAAAGTTGGGTGGTGGTGTTACCTTTATTCTCCATGAGTTTAAAAATGTGAAAAGTTGTTACCTAACTGGACTTTTTCTATAAGATGATTCTGCGTTGGATTTCACCAGTGGTGGATATGCTGTGAAATCCAGGGTGGTGAAGCGAACTCACTGTGCAATGACACAATTATTTACAGAGCGTGAATTAAGCCACGGCTGCCTTATGTAATCACAGAACTAATAGCTCATTGACTCTCATTTTAAGCTCGTCCGTAGGCCGGAGCTGTGTTCAAAGCTCAGGGAGGCATTAAGAGGTACGACGCTGCAATCACTTTAGTTTTAACGCCATTTCTTACATAAGATAACAGATTTTTTTGTTGTTGGTGAAGAAAGAGATGACTCCCTTTATACATGATGGGTCTACTTTCAGTACTGAATGACGGCTTTGTATGTTAATCCTATGCTCCTTTTTTTTTTTTTTTTTCATCAAGCAATTCTTGGCCTCGTCTGTGGTCACAAGCAGCTGAAATGAGGTTCCTCCTCAGGGTTTCAATAGGGGGCCCAACACACTCCCCTGTGGGACTCCGCCGGACGATTCCAGAAGTTAAGGATAAAAATGATGATGAGGCTTAATAAAACATGCATTATTTGCAGAGAAACAAACCACATGAGAGACTTCAATGAGAGACCCAAAAATAATTTCCCCATTCTTTGAACGCTCTAATTTAGCTTTCAATTTACTTGCTGGATATTTATATATATATATTAACAACAAATATAGCTTTTTTACTGCTGGTAATGAATGGAACACTAAATCATCAGATTCCAGACTTTTAGAAGCCTTATTAGTCTTTAATTGTTTTTTTTTTTTCATTTTTCTCTTGAAGGGTTTTCCTTTGAAATGTCTTTTTGGGAGGTGTAAAAATGTTACAGGCTCAATGTAACGCGATGTAGAGGCGCCCACCAAAACCTGCTGGTCGGCCACTAATGCACCAGAGCCGCCATAATGAAATGTTTGTTTTTTGAGGAGATGTGATGTGGTTGTTTTCTGACTCGTTTCATCTTTGGGTGTTTTAGGAGTCTTTTCACCATCTGTGTGTGTGTGTGTGTGTGTGTGTGTGTGTGTGTGTGTGTGTGTGTGTGTGTGTGTGTGTGTGTGTGTGTTTGTGTGTGTGAATGGACCAAAAGTTGCGTATTGAGTGTTTTTTCATTCAATATGTTTAATAACATCTAAATGTCTAGTATTTCATAGGTTTTGCTTTTTTTTTTTTTTCCCGAACCAGTTACCTTCTACTCAGTTGCTACTTTTATTTCATGGATTGGGGATGTTGTCAGTTGCATTGCTGGACACAGTTTTAAAAAGGAGCAACTTTGAGTTTTTCAACGGATAAGTCAAGCGATCACAAAACCAGACGGGTTCAGCCTAAACCACTTCATAGTCCATAGAAGTAAAAATAAATGGTTCAGTGTTGAACCAGGAAGTCATGCTTATAATGCTTAAAACAGACTTTAACTTTCGATAATAACTTTTAAATCCCCCTTTGTTGTCCCTTCTGAATCAGTGGTTTAGAAAACACAGGTTATTAAAGTGTTAAAATCACGTCCGATGGCTCGTGTGGTTGTCCTTTGCACTCGGTTGATGAAGTCGTGTAACAGAACAGTCACGTCCCCAGATATGAGCATTAAAGCTGGGGACTGAAATGTTGGGCAAAAGTACAAAAATAAAACACAAGAATGTAAAATAAATATAATACCAAAAATGCTTAGGTTTGCCCTTTCTGTGACACACAACATTCCCTAATGAGGTTGCAATGCCTCACTGTCCTTTGCTCTGCATACATGGCATTGCAATGCACACACACACACACACACACACACACACACACACAGTGCCACGCGATGGCTTCACTGATTACCGTGTGTTGTGTTCAATGGTGTGTAAAGTGCTGCCGCTGCGAGTATTAGCCTGTTTATCAGAGTGTGTATTAGCGTGCTGCAGTGCAGGGGCTGGGGGCACAGTGTGTGTGTGCGTGTGTGTGTGTGTGTGTGTGTGTGTGTGTGTGAGCGTGCTAGCAGGGGATCACAGGTGTGTTTGCGAGCTCCACAGAGAGCCTCCTCTCCCCTTTATAACCCCTACGCCCCCCACCCTGAGCATCCTGGGCAATATCAGCGCACCGAGCACCTGCGTCCCTGTCTCCCACACACACACACACACACACACACACACACACACACACACACACACACACACACACACACACACACACACACACACACACACACACACACACACACACCTCTAATGGCCCTGTATCAGCCTGCCATACGCATCTAATAGCCAGCTGTGTTAGCAGAAATCCAGTGGACCGTACCAACACTCACTGATGCAGTTGTAATATTATGTGAGCTAACTACGATGAACACACTAAACAAGGACATTTTATGCTTTAGCTGTGATTTTCTTCAACTAAACCAGTTTTTAAAGACACACTGCTCATGTACATTCGTCTTCTGAACATGAAGAGGCTGCGTCACGGCTCCCAGCGGCATCCTCATGTTAAATTCAGTTGTTTTTCAACAACTTTCCTGAACAAAGCCAACTGTTTCCCATCCTGGTTTCCACTCCAGTTGGTCTGAAAATCATCTAATGTAATGTGAAGCAGGAAATAAAAAAGTTGTTTACTCTCCTGGTTTTGTTAATGGGAGCAAAATCCATGAAATTAGCTCTCAAACTCAAGTATGAAAAGTGTTACTACCTGCAGCATCTGATGCACGTCAGGTCAACACCTGCAGCCAGTGTTTCCTAGCCCACACTCACGCAGTTTATCACGTATGCAGCGGCACATGAATGCATCTCACTGATCTCTGTTGAACTCAGAAACACTCTCAACAGAAGGGCTGTTGAGCTATTCTAATTGTGTTCTATTCAAGAAGCCTAGTGGGAGCAGTCAGACAATCAGGCAGGATTGAAATCCTTGAAAGTTTGTATATTTGAGGGGAGAAAAAAATCGATTCATTGAACGTTTTTTGAAAATAGACGCGTCTTCTGTGCGCAAGAATAGAAATTGAACTTCTGATGATATTTTATTTCTACTTAAAGTAAGTAAATGTCTGCATGTTCGTCTCGGTCAGTTGAGTCATTGCCTTGAGAACGGACGATGGTCTCGAATGTGCATGAGCGACTGAAGTCGAATGCTGCAGGTTAAACGGCGACAAGCCAGCGAGAAAGCTAACGTTAACCTTCAGCTATGCCTGGAAAATATAAATTCCAGGACTTCTTAAAAGAGCCACAGGACAGCCTACAGCAAATCAATAAACGTTCACGCCACGGGCGTAACAGTAATCAACCTGGTCTCGAACTATGTGGTGTTGAGTCCTTGAAGTTGAGGGAATCTGCCCTGGAAAAGTCCATGAATTTAATGTTTAATGCGTGGGAACCCTGTAAACAAAACCTCCAGGTTAGGAAAACATATGTGAAAGCGAAAACAATGGCGATTGGTGAAATGACTTAAACTTTGATCTGCTTACTGTCATTACCATAGTTTTCTGGTGCAATGAGGGGTGAACTCAGCTCCGAGAGACAGCTCCTCTTCCTGCCCTAAACGACCTCTGCCAATCAGATGCCTGATGGATGGTGAATGTAAAAGTCTAGAGCCATGCTTGAGAGGAAGTGATGGTCTAATCCCATTGAGATGAAGGGCTGCATGGGAGGCTCAACGAGCAGGACCACGGCGAGCTTCTAGTCTTTTCTGCTGGTCTGTGAATTATTATTCACCGTGTATTCGCTTATAGCCAAACACTTAATCGACTCGAGGTCGACAGATGGAGACGCAGACATTCGTTAGCAGCTGCTGAACTGTGTCAAATTGCTATCAGGTGTCCTGGCAAGTAAAGTAGACAAGAAGCTGCAGAGAGTTCACTACGACTCGTAAATTAATCAGTTTGTAACGATTCCCAGAGCAAAGTGGAGAAAGCTGCAGATCATATGTACATGATGATAAATAGATACATACTAGCTATGTGTCTGTATCATGAATATATTAGAAATAAGGAAAGGCGATGCTCCGATAGTGTGACCCAGAAACTGAAGTGCCAGAGGTGAAAACAGGAGGTTGCGCTCGTCCTCCGTCACGAGATGATGGACGACAGATTGTGGAATCCGTATGGGTCAAGCTTCACCTTTAGCCCACTGGCGACAGCTGAGCGCGAAGCCTGCTTTGATCCCTAAAGGACCATCCACTCACAGCATCATTCATCATCTCCACACTATCGGCTTCTGTGTGCTTCTACATTTGGGTCTTTGTCTCGTGCAGTGCTCAGGAGCCACAATATGTGTTGAATAGGAGATTTATAAAGACCAGACTGCGTACCCCCCAGCCCCCCCACACCCCCTCTTCTAATTGCATTGTACACTTTGTATTTGGCGTTTTACAGCTGCTGTTTTTACATTCATGTGTCTGTGGTTAGGTTGAGGACTGTGCAGTGTGTGTTTGCATTTGAAAGCTGCTCTTTTTTTATAAAGTTTGTGGTGAGAGTTGAGGTATGCGAGCGCCACGGATCGAGTGGAACGACGGCTTTCTCGCACGCTTTCACGCGATAACGTCGAGGCTCTCTCTTATATCCGAGCATCTTAAATCCGTATCTAGTATGACTGCTTTTCAAAAGGCAAACTTTCCACACAGAGAATACTTTGGAAACGTTTTTTATCAGATCTTCACTTCCTGCCCACAACAGAATCAAAGAACAACGGTTCAACACCTGAACAGAGACGGTCGTCAAACTGAAATGCGAATAATGTGTTTTCATACCTCATTCCTCTGTGTTACAAATTACACTAAAACAGTGCCAGTGACAGTGGTTGCATCCCACATATGATGGCGGATTCAGTTTGGCAGGTGGATTGTCAACATTTACATCACAATGTACATAAATGTCTTCTATAGGCTTCATGTCTCTTTCAGTCTGTAAAAAAAAAAAAAAAAAAAATCAATACTTTTAAGCGGTGTAACACTGAGTTCATACTTTTTTTTCTCACATTTACAAGGACTTTTGAAGTCAAATCAAAGAAAATGATAGTAAAACTATAATCACAACAATAATACTCAGATTTTAGTAAATATAAGTCAGTAATAAATATCGATGGGAGGGTAGTGATTTACTGTCAGTGAAGGCTGGAGTTTAACATAGAGCTCAGTTGATGAAGGGACCTCCTGAAGCATATTTCTGCATTTAAAGTTTGGGTGGAGGTTCTAGTGTTATTGACCTGCACGTCTCCATTTCCCACAGGTGAATGCCCGTCTCATGAGGTACTACTGCCCAACGTCAGTACGGTTATTATTTATTCATTTGCAGTTATGTCTAATATGTCATCAGAACATAACTGAGGTTTGGGAGGATTTTACTGAAAACCTTTGTTGGGGTGTGTTTGTAAGGTTGGCCTCTAATATGTGGGGCAAACTGCAATTCCAGCTTTGTTCATTTCATGGCATCCATGACGATTGTGAGTCAAACGCTCCTCAAAGTTGACGTTCTCCTTCATGAAGCACAGCAACAACAGAAAAAGTCCAAAAGCAGCCACATTACGCCACGCTTACAGTATTTCTGGTCATAAACTTGTCAAATTCAATCACATGTGGACTCCAGTGCCAGCTTAACGCCTACAGAGAAACCTGCCTCACCCTACCTTAAGAGGAAAACTCTGACAAACTCTGAGTATCGAACTTAACATTAAACACAGAAAATATAATAAACGAATTGTACATAAATAAACATTAATCCCCTGAAGATTTGAAACTTCTCAAACCACTCCCGCAGCATAATCCACTGTCATCAGCATCCATCGGTCTAAATACTGAATATATAAATACACAGCTTCCATGTTGCACCATTGCCTCTGGACGATGACTGTGATTGTGTGTACTTCGTAATACTTTGACGGAGCTGTAAAAGAAGTGGATTGTGCTGCAGAAGTAGTTTAACAACGACTGTCACCTTTAAAACCGACAGAGGTGTTCGGGAGATTTTGGTGTAGCGGCACTTTAAAAAACGTGTAACTCAACTCAAGGAACTTGTTCATCGAATCAAAAGTACTGGTACTAACTGAACGTCCTGTACTGGATCCCTTTTTCAGTCAAACTTAAATATTTTTCCACAGTTCCTCAGATATTAACGAGCTCTGATCATCAGCTCTGGTAAAGGTGATGAAAGTGTGTGTGTTTATTCACGGGTTGGCCGTGTGTGGGCTTCACAGTTTGATGGTGTCCTTTTGCTTCCATCTAATGTTTTCCTCAGTTCTCGTTTCTCTGCTGTTATCTCTGCTGCTCTGCGGAGTGGGGGCTGTCCAGGCTGCTGTAGGGGGACAGGGAGGATGTCGCTGGTCCCGAGGCTTTCCCATCATCCCCTTCTTCCTTCTCCATCTCCATCGCCATCTCCACATCTCCTTCTTCTCCCTCTGTTCTGAACGCCTCCACTGAGCCCCTCCCGTCCTCGCTCGACTCCTCGGACCCAGAGAGACCCTCCTCCCCTCGACTCTCCACCGTGCAGACGCCCCCCTCGCTGGGACTCGAGCTCTCCCGGTCGTCCTCCCCGGGGACGGGCTCTCTGACCTGGTTGTGGTGCTTGACGTTGTAACGCTGGTTCTGGAAGAACTTGACGATGGTGTGCTTGGGTAGATCCAGCTGGGCTGACAGGGTGTGGATGGCCTCCTGGTCGGGGTAGAGCCCCACGTCGCCGATGAAGCTCTGCAGGGTTCCCAGAGCCTCGAGGGAAATCCGCGTCCGTGAGCGGGCCTTCTTTGGTCCTCCGCCTCCAAGGCCGGGGCTCATCCCACGCTGGGGCCCGTCTTCTGAGCCGTGCAGGACCAGCAGTTGGATGGGCTGTGGGTCCTCACGAATCGGAGATGGAGTGGTCAGAGGTGGCAGGGGCGGTCTGTGGAGGGCCTGGAGAGAAAATGATTTATTTTACATTTTACATTATGTGCAAAGAAGTTAATAGGTGCTTTTTTTCTTTTTTTTTTTTAAAGATTATCAATGTTCATTCTTGACCTTGATTGCCCAAAAAACAACTACAAGCTTCTAACTTAAGGTCCAGAAAAAGCTCGTAGGTGGACCATGAGTTGTCAGACATCAATGCCACTGTCACAAACTGTAATAGGTTGGGATGATGGCAGGAAACAAAGGAGATCAACGTGGAGACGAGACCGTGTGAAATACTCAGTACCACAGTTCTGATAAACTGTTGCTTCCCGTCTCTCCGCCTCCTCCCTGGTGCCTTCGGCTTTTCTCTGTACTCACACGCATGCCAAACTAAAGGATCACTTGGTGCCACCACAGGGACCTCAAATGAGTTTAAAAACTTTTGTACTTGTTGCACTAATTTAAAAAAGTAGGAAATGCAGCAAAGAAATGTTGAAAGTTTTACCATCTTATGACTCTTCTTTAAAAGAGATCTTTTTGTAACTGTCAAACTGTTTTAGAGCGACACCTTCCTAATGCAACCCGAGGGTCATTTTTGTAATATTACAATATGGTATTGATGTAGAGGACATGCCGTTTTGAGACCATATAAAAAAAAGGCAAAGGGATAATGATAATGCAACAAAACATTGCTGCGGATTTACAGGCACATGAAGACACTTTCAGGGTTCAAGACAACCAGCGGATGTAGAGATGTTACAGTTTCAGCACCACGGCCTCATGATGTGTAATTACAACATAAACCTTAAGTAATAAGTGAACCACTCAGCTCCTCTTTCAGTGCAGAGTCATTGAGGGAAATGTAGTACAAGCGGAAGTGTCACCAACTAGCCTCCGTCACCCGCCAACATGCACACACAAACAACCACACTACTAGAGCGTATTAGCAGGGTGGGGTCACCAGCACACCCAAACACAGGAATCCAGCGCCATAAATCTGTGGTCCATCGAAATTAAAGGACCTAAATAAAGATAATGGCAATTCCTTTTTCTCTGCTTCAATAATTACAGGGAATGTTCTGAATAATATTGAGGTTAGGGCCAGGCTGCAGAGCATTTTGGTTTCGGGGAGAGGGTGGGATGGAGGAGTGTTTAGCAGGAAATGTGTGGGCCGCTCATTTACCACTTCTATTTTCAAAGACTTATGGGACACAAATATGACAAAGAGGAGGGCTGCTGAGAGGAGCAGGTGGCGCGGCGAGACAGAGGAAACTTTCCTCAACGGCACATCGAGAAATCAGACGCCGGCGTTCACATTTTCTCACTCGTAAAAAAACACTTTGATTTGTGTCTTTTGCTTGCAGTGTGGTTGAGGGTGGTTGTGTATCTTTAAAAAAAAATAAATAAAAAAAAAATCGGATTTTCACACAGATCTTTCTCTTTTTAAATCTTCACAGTAACCACAGATGAGCGCCCCGATTGCTTTTTAAATGAATAGGAGGTAAACGTAATGATCTGTAGCTACGTCTGACATAACAGTGGGAGTAAAAACAGCAGAGCACCTAACCCGGGCGACTGGCTTTGTGCGTTTGTACCTGCTGTTCTGGCATGTGCAGGACGGTGTGGAGCCTGTCGCTGTGCTGCTGCCTCGACTCCTCTTCGTAGACCTGATCTCTATCGGCCTGCGTTAACGCCAGGAACCTCCTGATGGTGCACAGGTTCTCCCACAGGGTGCGGTTCTCTGGGCTCGGGCTCTCTTTCCACCTGAGCAGCTCACACAGCCAGCCCTGGAGGAGATTTAGGTGTTTAATCACTCAATGTATGATGATTTAATGACTGCACCTTTTTTAGTCAAAGTCCTCCGTTTCTGATGAGTTCTTCTGGATAGATGACTATATAAAAAAAAGGGGCTTTTTGTGGCAGATTTTGTTTGTTTTTTTTGTCCTGTAAGCAGTATTTGAGAAGCTTAAGCTTGACTTGATGCATGTGATTGTTTGTTTATTCTGTGTATGTTTGGAGCCAACCGCCAGGCCGTGTGTGACTGTGGTTTCCATCCCTGCTGGGCTTAAGTCACCATTTACTGACATTATGTTCTTCTAAAAATCAGCAAAGTGTTGCTAGTTGGACTGAATGATGTGTATCAAATGCTCAGATATCTACTTCAGCATATTTACTGGCTTTGTGGATACAGTCCCACTTCTTTGTTAATCATTGTGGTTTAAAAAAGGATTAATGATAGTTCTAAACCAACTGAGTCCCAAAAGTTGTCTTTTTTGGAGTATTTTATGTTGAAATTCTGAAATAAATAACCTACTTATTGTGTTAGAATAGAAGTTGTTTCCTGAGAGGAGAAATGAAGAAAGCGGAAGGAAAAAGTCGGAGGGGAGCAGTGAGAGTCTGCAAGTGTGTATGTGTGTGTGAAGATTAGATTATCTCTGCTAGGCTGACCCAGGATCTGCCACCAGCTGTTGTTTATGCGCAGCCTTCAGCCTGGAAATTAATGGTAATAATGTGATCATCCCTCCGTCATCTTGTCTATCTTTTCCTCCGTCTTGCATCCTTCTGTTCCTCCTTCTCCACTGAGTTGCCCGTCTCATCCTTCCATCAATTTCAGTCCATTTACTGCTTTATCATTTCAGACTTCTGAGCATCTCAGTGTCTCTACACACTTGCTCTCAACCCATTTCTGTCTGTGTTGGTAATAAATCAGTCGCAAGAAAAAGTAAAGGCCTTTAAACTTCCTCCCTTTGTCTCCCCCTCTCTCCCCCCACAGTGCAGACTCTGCTTTGATCTCCCCCTCCATCACCCGCATTGTTTATCTGAGGATGGAGACATGATGGTAGGCCACAGCGGGTAATCAGATCCCCCACACGCCCACACACACACACACACACACACACACACACACGCACACACACACACACACACACACACACACACACACACCTGCATGTTACACCCTCATCAACTCCTTCAAACATCATCAACTCAGCCCGACGCTGTGTACACGGATGTCTTACAGGAGGTTCGTGTGTGTAAACTAATTCTTAAGACCGTTATCAACGGGACACTGCACAGTTAAAAAACAATCCTCCCTGAATGCAGGTTTAGGCTCGAGTCTTTTGCAGCCCATTCGAATAGTTAGGGTGCTAAAAGAAATGTTGTTTCATTGGTACTGACCTGACTTTTATTGGCAGCCACCTTGGCGAACAGAGCCTGGGAGACCTTCGCCCTCTTCATCTCCTGTTGGATCTCATCATAGATGCCCGACGAGATGTTGACCAACGGGTCCAGCTTCATCGGCAGCTCTGCAGCGGACATGCTGCACTTCGTCTGCACAGAGCAGGACGCAGGGACTGAGATGAGTTTGTGCATGAGAAGTTCACAATTGTTCACAATTTCACTGGAGTCAGATTTATATTCAGTAGACGTTCGGTGTGTGTCTGCTTTTGTGGCAATATGATCTGCAGCATTACTGCAAACATAACAGTAAAAGAATGAAAAATATCATGATTCTGCATATCAGTAAATGTTATTTATTGCAAAGCAAATCTAAAGCAAATGTGAAGGGCCGTTCGTTGCTGGTAATGAGTGGATGGTTGCGATCTGCAAAGACGTTATCACATTTTAGGCCCTAAAGAGTCGGCCCAGTTTGGCCCAGTTTGGCCCAGTTACATCACATACTATATTCCCAGTTAGAAATCTGGTCTTCCTGGTGTTCCTGTTATTGGGTCCAACCCTTGTACATTTCATATTTACGTTCATGTTGTATGTCTTAAAAATACCCATCAAACGTATGCATAACGTACGTGTCTCTCTCAGTCCTGTGAATGCCTGGTTGTGTACCTGTGGGTGTCTGAGTGGGTTGCTGTTGGCGATCTGGTTGGTGGAGAGGTTGTGGTTGGAGTTAGCGCTCCGCTCCCTCTCCTCCTGGTAGATGCGGTCTCGCTCGCCCTCCGGCAGGTTGAGGAAGCTCTGCATGGCCTTCAGGTTGACCAGCAGCGACTGTGAGGCCGAGCGAGGATCCTCCTCCTTACGAAGGATCTCTGACAGCAGCCCCTGCAGCCACACACACACACACACACACACACACACACACACATACACATAGCAGTGAGTGTTAACGTAATTGCATCATCTCTGGTAACAGTAAGGCCGTTTATTTCAGTTTACCTGTGTGCGGTTAAAAGCCACGCGGGCAAACACCGCCTGAGAAATGCTGGCCCTCTTCAGCTCGTTCCTGACTTGCTGGTAAATGCTGAAGGAGACTTCGGCCCCCGAGCAGTTGAGGCCGAGCTCAGTGGGGGCCCCGGGGCCCTTGCAGGTGCGCGAGATGGGCGGGTGGTGGAGGAACTGCTGATTGACTCCCTGTGGGTGCTGGTGTGCGAGCAGGCGGCTGACGGCTAGCTGCTGGTTGATGAGGTGAGCCATGGCGAGCTGCTGACGGACGAGCTGAGGGGAGAGCTGGGGGGACAGGAGCCCGCCGTGGCCCAGGAGAGGAGGACCCTGGGGACGCAGGGGTGCACCTGGGTGGTGCTGGCTGCCGGGGTGAGGCAGACGTTGTGGCTGGGTGTCCCCGAGGCCACTTTTGATGGACAGACCTCCGGGGCCCGCCAGGGAGCCCAAATGGGTGGGGGAGGGTAAGAGAGAGGGAGGCCGATGGCTGAGGATGCTCAGGTCCAAATCCCTCTCCACTGTGTCACCACACACACACAAGTTGGTGTTAATATACTTCAGATTATCTTTTATTGATTATGCTTCCTAACCCTCAACATGCACTATACTAAATCTAACTAACATGAAAGCAGCAGATTGGATCTTTAACCTTTTGATCCTGCTGCAGTCTAATTTCTAGTCCTTTAATTTGGTCACTGAAGCCCTCACAAGGTACATTATGTCACAAGTCATCAATAAAAGATGAACGTACCTTTAATATCTGATTTGTCCTGAGCTGACCACATCTTCTCGATGTATTCACCTGTGGGGGGAAAATATCAAAGGTATAAGTATATTTAGATCAACCAATGTCAAAGTGAAACCATCAATCTGTTCTAGCACAATAACATTTCTGCATGCTGTTTAATTAACAATCTCACATTTTCACATCATCTCTTTGGGTCTAAAGTGTTTAAGTTTAAGTATAAGTAAGTACATCCAGAGGCTTATTGTGAAGGGGTAGCAGGGGAAATCTGGTGCTCCTTTATGTGTAGAAAAAGTATGACTGTGCTTCTACAATGCTTTTTTATTGGGGGGGGGGGGATTCAGAGGATGATCTCATTACCACAAGGTCCTATTTTCACTTACTGTCTCCACTATTTCCAGATAAGATCAAATAAGTGTGTCCTCTTCATCACTGCATTGAACTTTCCTGCTCTCCTAACGGCCTCTCTGCTCGTCTCCACATAAATCTGCTTCCTATTACGCGTCTGCTGGGTTTGGTTGAGAGTCGCATTTTAGGTTATTAGGGGAATAAAAGTTGGAGTGAGGTTTGGCAGGCCTTCAGATTTTTACCTTCCCAGTGCGTGTGTGTAGAATAAGTGTAAGGGGAGCTCTTGTTCCTGGGTTTTGGTGGCGTGTGTGTTGGGGGGTTGCTGCTGTTTTCCATTAGGAGTTAAGAGCATTTAGTTTTGTCATGTGTATTAAGGGTGACATTAATGCAAACCATGTGTGACAGTTCGTTCCTACTGAGAGCTGTCAGTGACAGACGTCTCATGCAGCAGATTAGACACATACAGGCTGACACACACACACAGGGGGTGGACAGAAGAATGGGAAAAATTCCCTAAAAAGCATCACATTTAAAGCAACTAAATCATACAAACAAAAGGCCGCCAGGCAGGTGAGTCCTATTGAGTGGAGTTGTGATAAGCAGTGAGTGTCAGCTTTACAAAGAGCCCTGACAGTCTCCACTTCTCAAAGCAACGTGAGGCCAATAAAGTATAAACAGCCGAAGAGCTGATGGGTGAGGTGCACGAAAGAGTTGGCCGCTGAAACGGTAGAAGTTTTTAACAATGTGGGAGATTTTAACAAGGAAACGTGACAATATGGAACCAGATTACTGTGAAAGATTTTGTTTGCATTTCAAGTTTTTCCACCGAAGTGTTTGAGTTTTATAATACAGATTTCTATTCAGCTGTTTGTCACCAATTCATTATTCGCGTCACTTCATGCCAGGGGGGTCAATCTAAGACTTGATTAAAGGCCAAAATTACCGATTCATTTTGTGGCAAAAACTAAGTTCCACAGAAATCTAACAGGACTCTTCATGTGCGCTCAGCTGCTTCAGGACTTTACAAATGGATGAACTTTGGAGTTACCTTTGATGCGTTTGTACCTCTTGTACCAGCGTCCAAACTCCTGGCACTTAGAGGTGGAGACGTTGATGTAGTAGGAACTGTTGACTATTGCTGAGATCATACTCTGACAGAAAGACAGAAAGACGGAAATAAACATGATGTCACAGCTAAAAATCATACCATTTTATTATTGATTATTGCTCTTTGGATGAGATTAGGAGAAATCTCAGCAGCTGAACAACTCACTGCTGATTTATTAAAACTCTCAGGCCACTCTCCCTTTCCCAGCATGCACTGTGGTCACTCCTACAGAGCAGGGGATGCACGCAAGTCTACACGAGCAGTGGAAGCTCAACATGGGAAACACTGAAGATTAAAACTCACATGAGTCAGGCTGCAAACACACACACCACCCACACACTTCCCCTAATCACTAATTACATCATGACTAAGTCCTGTGTATAAATCACAAGTAGAAAATGACACACTCTCAAGTCTAATGACTGCAGGGTGTGTGTGAGGAGGATAATTGAGGTGTGCGTATTTGCATCCTTTCCCATGGGACGGTATCAATAAATGTGTGTGTGTGTGTGTGTGTGTGTGTGTGTGTGTGTGTGTGTTAGAGAGAGATTACACACTGCTCTAAGTGTGTGGTGAACTGATGATGAAACCGCATGTGCTTGGAGAAAATACTTAGCAGCATCTCGGCTATCTGTGTGTGACAGAAACAGAATCAAACCCAGATTGACATTTATATCTAATGAATCCATTGTCTGAAAGTTTGAATACAGACTTGCACCCGATTCTGTGGAGGCTTTATCTGCTGTAGCGGCGGAGAGGACATACCTGGGAGAGGGGACACTCCTTGGCCAGCGCGCTCTGGTTGGTCTCTCTGAGCAGCTCTTTGAGGGCGTTCCTCACGGTGGCGTGGGTCCACTGCTCCGACGGCAGCTCCTCCAGCCGCGCAAAGCTGCGCACGTGAGACGCTTTGTTATTATACATATTCATTCACTTGAAGCCGAGGCTGTCACATCGGTCAAATCAGCCAACAATCGGCTTCAATTCATTCAAAGAAGCAGCGAGTGATTTCCCCGGTAAAAGGTTAGTTAAAGGTTATTAACTCTTTTGTCCCCGCTCAGAGCTTTTCCTCATTGTTCGCTGCTCTTACTTTTGTCTTCTCCTCTCTTTAAAAGCTAAATAATTTATCCTTTCCTGTTGTGTCTGCTGGTAAAAAATACATCCAGTACATGACAGGAAATGACACAGTAACACTGCTCGAACTTTAAACTAACCTGTTTATTTACCACAGCTGGATTAACCTAGTTAGGGGCCCTGTGTTAAAAAAAAAAATCATCAGGTTTCCAATAAGTACAGTGAACACAGCAGACCATATATGGTAGTTCATGACTGCAAAGTCACAAACAAATCTGCAAATGCAACAAATACCAAAACCAATGTTCATGCACAAAAGCGGGGGTGTTTTCCAGCTATGTGTTGCACATATTGTCATTGTTTACCCTGATAAAATATAAAGGATACTTTTCTTAGTAAGGAAATATAAAAAAAAAAGTCAGTCCAAAGCAGCAACTTGACTCCAAAAAGTCAATCTTGCTTATAACCCCGTATCATTTAAACCTAATAACGATGCAACGCGTGCAGACCTGTAAAGTAGGATCCGCAGTGTAACCATGTGGTAGACGTCCAGCAGCATGTCAGCCACTGTTGCCTCTGGAGCGTCTGTTAGGTAGTGGATGGGCATCGGCTTCCACTGGCCCACTTTAATGATGCCTGGAGAACACAAAAGAAAACACATAAACATTGAACTATAATAATGTGTCCATTGTCTGTTTAAAAGATTTAAATGCCAGAAGTCTAGTTTTCATGTTCTCTAATTGATGTCGACCTAACCTGCTTGTGTGTGTGTGTGTGTGTGTGTGTGTGTTGGGGAGTTTAACAGGCGACCCTCCCAGTCTTGGAGCATCATCCTCGGTTGAACATTCCCCAAGCTTTCCAACAACCGTGACTGGAAGCGCAAATCTAAACAGGCCTAATCGCGTTAGGATCTGCTAAATCAAACACAGACCCTGCCTGGCCTTGGCCTGCCAGCCTCCATCGTGTGTGTGTGCGTGTGTGTGTGTGTGTGTGTGTGTGTGTGTGTGTCTTTGTTGCATGAGGATGGTGGTGATAGGGGCAAAAGAACAAAGGCTGTTCTCTTGGGACTCCACAGTTGATTAATCAGAGGAGAAATGTAAAATCAGCTCAGCATTAAAGACTGAAGCAGGCCACGAATGAGATGTTGATGTACTGAATAAACACTGTGAGGTCACTGATCTCTTGTCTGACTGCACAATATTATATTCTCATATCTGGCAGTTATTGTGCGTCCTGCAGCTGACTTTGCTTTAGTAATGATTTTGAATACTTCAACATGTCATCAACAGGTTGCTGGTATGAGTTATAGACCTGCTTTAACATTTTAAACTCTTCCTGGCCCAGAGTGTTAAATGACAGAACTAAGAAGTTATGTTGACAGTGCAAATGAATATTTTAGGATTAAACCGGGCAAATCTCATTTGACCCACCAACCCACACTCATCTCTGGAGCCCAAACGATACACCGGAATTGCCGATATTATCTGCGGACTTATCTAGCTCCTCAGAGTTACGTCAGTATCTGCTTACCTGTTGCTCAACCAGTAAGAGTTTGCAATAGTTGCCAAATAGTCAGACATAGAAATGTATGACATTACAAATGAATAAAACAGCTTTCAGAATGCCTGCCCGTGTCAGTAATGACTGATACTATTGATTAACTTCACATGCATGGAGTGTATTTTTGACATGTTCAAAATAATTTGGTTGAGAAATATTGTCCTCAGCGCAGCATGTTTCTTAAAATAAAGTTTGGGTTGCTTCTGGGAACCTCTAGTGGTTTGCAAGACCTCAAATACGGTAAATGTTTATTTCTAAGTGAGTAATATCAGTGAATGCGTCCCAAAACATGGCCTTATGTTAAATTTAGTTCGATTTTTTTTTTTGCACAGCAATTCACCTAAGCCCATGTTAAATCCAGAGCAGTAACCATATACCCTAAATAAGAAATAGCTTCTTTTTAATTAGCCATAATGTGCAAGTTAATTAAAGAAACCCCCCCGTGCCAGTTAAGAGTTTAAAAATACTCGTCCAGCCAAAGTTATGCAAGATGAAATTCAATGGCAGAAGAAAATAGAAGAGACTCTGTATAATTTTGGTTGTGACCACACTGGGGGAAAAATGCATGACTCCAGCCAAAAATTATTTATTTGAAAAGAAAAGGCTTATTTCTCCGAACAAAACCTAGCCATTTGGGAGAGGCGAGGGGGGTCGCAGGGCGTCGGCCACTTGGTTAGAGCGCCCTGTGTTTACGGGACACACCAGGAATGTCAAACTGCCATGCTCCCTGTGTGTGTGTGTGTGTGTGTGTGTGTGTGTGTGTGGAGGCTGTTGTTTCATGGTTGACTGGATGTTGTCTGCCTTCTTGTTTTGATCTCAGAAGGATGAGAACAAGTTTTGGTGCAGGGCTGTGACACAGATAGTGTTTGCTTTAACCTCCATGCTGCCAGGCGGGTGAACTGACTCACATCAGATCAGGAGAAAGCAGACGGATTTATCTTTAAAATACCTTCTTGGCAAATACCTTTTCTGCGATCGTCTAAACATTTCTGTGCTCATTGTACCCATGTGGCGAAACCCCATCCATCTGGAAACCAGTCATACTCTATTAAACTGCTGCTGGAAATAATTAATTTATCATCAATTACCAGAGAAAGACTGAAACATGAGATGTTTCCCGTTAACATGTAATAATGGAAAACTTTAGATTCCTGCGTTTCCCAGACGTGATTATAAAAGAGGGAGAGGCTGATGAGTACTGAGTAGTTTTTATGAAATTGTAGCTGTCAATAACTATGACCTGCAGCAAAACAGGGATGTAACATGACTGAACCACGTCAATCCAACTGTTGTTAAAAGGGTGGAGCTGAGGAGGACGTGGAAACCTCCCTGGCTGTCAATCAAGCAAATATGCCTTATTACTCTGAAAACCACACCCACTGGAAGGGAAAACAATCGGCGCCACAATATGCAACCAGGGGCTGAAACGCTAAGAAAAGTAGCAGCTAAAAACCTCAGATTTAGGAATTATTTTTTGCACCCTATGTCTCCCAATAATGCATAACTGTTGTTGCATACTCTCACATCTCAAACAGCCGTTTTTAAGCATTTTTTCTGTTTGCTAGCAGACAAAAGTTGGGAGGAGGCATCTTCACACGATGCAAATTCAATGGAGAGCGAAGAATCGGTGTCCCCTCCAGCGTGGGAGGGACTTAAATACTCTATTCTCAAAGTTGCCACCAAGACACGTTAGAAGTTGTGCATTTAGATTATCTGACTCTGATTTATTCTGGATTGAAGTTGTTATCTCCAGACAAATTCTGAGAATTATTCTTTTTTTTTTACTAAGTCACAGTCTTCTTGAACTCAAGTCCATTAAGAAGAATTGCAGCTGAATACATCAAAACTAAAGTCATCAGTTTATAAATATTTGGACAAATGTGGTCAAAAACACATAATTGTCATATTTGAATTGGGTTGCAGTTTGACTGATATTTATTGTCACGGGACGGGACGTCTATCATTTCCAAACAGGATTTCTTGAATACTAACTGAAATTAGAGTGCGTGTCAATATGAGTACGGTGAATTGTTTTTGCTAGTATGGCTTAAAAAACTTTAAACTGTTTTTTTAAACTTCTCAATCTGGAGGAAGAGATAACTGGAAAGACGGAAAATAAAAGATGCATAATTTTCATTTCATTAAAGATCAGCCCCTCAGTGATCACTTGGTTGCAGAGGTTCAAATCTGAAAAGCAGATGTGACTAGAAATGATTTGTATGTGACCTCTGAGTGGTGTCATTGAGCTGAATATGAATGTATTGATCAGAACACACACACACACACACACACACACACGCACACACACACACAGACTCTACTTACCACTTGCCTGTACAGCTGAGCTCTGCGAGTATCCCAGAGCGGCCAGTGCCGTCTCCACCAGCTGCGTGAAGAGGACATCCTTATGGACCAACACAAACTCAGCGTGGCGGTCGCTGTGCCCCCCGCAGTCACCAGCTACGCCCACGTCTGCGTGCTCCACCACACAGTAGACTGGGATCATCAAACCTGGCAGACGGACGGAGAGAGAGAGAGAGAGAGAGAGAGAGAGAGAGAGAGAGAGAGTTACAGGACAAGAGGGTTCAAACCTATCGGGACCAGCTTCTTGTGCGTTTTGTGTAGCCTGTCCTTTTTCCAGGAAGTGGAAGTTGCTCAATCTTTCCATAAAAGACAGGGTTGCCCAATTAGGTCAAGCATTTTTTGGGTGCCAACTGCATTTGCAGCAAAACAAAAAAACGCCCTCAAAATGTGGAAATGGGAACCAAAAAGAAAAACCAGGATAGCCTACAGATAAATGCACTTACAGCTGTTTATGATTAGCAGCAGCATCAGTCTAAAAGTCGGTTAATTCAGAATGTCAAAGTTGTAGCCTAAAGCTTCTTCAGAAAATTACATTTCAAAGAGAAACTTTCTCCTGATCTGCAAATTTAAAATCCCCCCCCAAAAAAAAAAAAAAAGAAAAAAAAAAAATCGATATCATACGAAGCAGAGAAAATCAAATCAGGCAGCGGGGAACGTTTCGGGAGAATTCTTAAGCTTCCCGTTTGTCATCCATGTCTCGGTGTTGTGTGAAAGGGATTCCTACAGCAACCAAAGCTGACAGCGACAAGTTTCTGTCTGTTCGGTGGCGCAGTGTGTCAGTGTTGGTGCGGCATAGCCGCTTGGTGGTCTCGGTGGAAGACTAAACTGGGCAGCTGCCAGTGTGAATGTCAGTCAGTGTAAGATTGTACAACTGTATTTGTTTTCACCACACATTAAAACCCACAATGAATAAGACTTGTTTCCAGAACCGCTCTCGAGGGCCCCCGGACGTGATATCGACATCGCCGGCGCTCTCAGGAGCGATGCCATGACTCCAGCGGTGACTCGTTATTGGGCAAGTCCCCGCGAGCTCCTCCCGGATCCTTTCACACCCATGCAGTCCACCGCTGCGTCCCGCGGGACCTGCTAATTAACAAGCAATCAATCCTCCTCCTGACGAGGCGGCGACAGATCAGCCGGAGCCAAACCGCAGCAGCGTCAGGCACGCCATCGGCCAATAAGACAACCACTCAGGGGAAGGGTGGAGGGAGGCAACCCAGCCGAGTACGTGTGTGTGTGTGTGTGTGTGTGTGTGTGTGCGTACTGCTCCAATGTTTGTGTGATGATGCATGATGATGTTCTCAACTGCATGAGAGAATAATGGGCATTTGTGCGTGAGTGTTTTCTGTGTTAGGTATTTTAGAGTGTACATGCGGCTCTGCAATACCAATGAATAAGGCCAACCCACCCACGGACAGTAGACACCGACATCCTCCACGTGTCCTCGGTAGACTTTACTTAGCATTAGATTTACTCAGCATCCATACACACACACACACGCGCGCGCGCGCGCGCATCTTCATTGCTAATATTTTAGCACACCACGATCGAGCAAAAGAACTGCACACATTCTTTACACAAATCGGTCCTCAAAGCCATCGACGGTGTTCGCCCATGAAGCGATGGAGGTAGTTGTGCGTTTGAAAGTAGGAGCGCACATCCTGCCAAGCAGTCCAGTTGAAGGATACTGACCCCGACAAGTCTTAATACCGATGCCTCTACATGACCTACATAAGTAAACGACGCCTGCTGCAGTAGAATTAGAGGTTTTCTAAAATGGACTCTGGTGCTCAGAAACCACTTCCGTTACACAGCAACCGTCAAAAGTTCCTTGGACTTTAAAACTAATGATTAGAGTGTCTTTGGACAAACCACAAATGTGAGAAGACTCACTTTGGGCTCTGGGAAAGTGTTTTCAAACAGGACAAATACATGAAGAGCAGATTTTTTTTATTTTTTTTAAAAACAGAGGCCTCTGGGATAAAGTGTAAAAGGAAAAAAACAAGAATAGAGTAAAAGTTTTGTGTCAGTATGGAAACACTTAATATACCCATTGGTGGGACATATTCTGATTATATCCCTGGTAGATTGCTTGGTGTGATTGTGTAGTCGTGTGTATGTTGTTGGGCAATATTACTTTAAAATTCATGTTCATTCTTGTGTGGTTAAGGTGGAACTTATTGTGAAGGGCGCAGGTTATTAACACTCCTATTTTTCCCAAAACAATTCCCAAAGTGTCGCTAATTTTTATACTTTACTATGTGAAGTAACGCTTAGTGCTGGTTTCATCAGTGAACTCGAGAAGGGTGCACGTCGCCTCCTAACCTCCTAGTGGTCTCAGCTGCGTGCCGTTCTGTCTGCTCCGCGGAGCTGCCGGGCTGCCGTTGACCTCCAGGCGGCTCGCCTTGCACGGCGGGGGGCCACCGGAGGCGGGGCTCTCCCCTCTCTCCTCTGGGCTGGCGCTGTCCCGAAGGCCGGGGCTCTCCGTCCCCCCGCCTGCACCTCCGCGCTGCTCCATCCCCCTGAAAGCTCCAGGAGGAGCACCCAGCACAGAGCGGGAAGCTGGGAGGAAACACAGCACGTAGTTATTACCAGGCACTCCCCTCCCGACCCACGGAAAAAAACTCTGAACTGATCAAACTTGAAACAACTTCAAATGCACCTTCACACTGTATACAACACATCAAGTATATCGTCTTTCACACTCGGCCAGTGTTGACAGTGAAGAGCCATTACAGACGGTTTCATCAACAACTGGTCGCTTTGTTCGGCGCACACATTTCTTTGTTATTCACATACAAGAGAGAGGCCGGGGCGACCACAACAGACACGAGAGTCACAGGAAATCTGGGACCAATCACAGGTCACTCAGACTAAATACAGACGAGTATATTATTCTCTGTTTGGACACGTTGGAGTAAACGACACACGTTATAATGACAGACGCGACAACGCACTCTGGATTACAACCGAGGGAAACATTTAGAACAGTTAGACTTGTTCAACGTTTCGCCCCGAGTCTTTTTTTTTTTTTTTTTTTTAATGATATAAGTTGTATGAATGTTAATGATCGACTCGAATGTGTCGTATCGTTACGTTGCACGTGGACATAACAGGACGTGACAGTGGGACACGGTGCAACCCGACACTGACCATGACTGGACAGAGTACATCATAATATATCATAATACACCATAATACACACTAACACTTATTTTCATACGGATTAAAAAAGATATTATATGTTGATTAATGAGTTTTCGGAGGTGCTGGATTATTTTGTTTTCTTTGAACCGTAGCTAGCTTTTCCTCCCTGTTTCAAGTGTTTATGCTAAGCTAAGCTAACTGTCTCCTTCATACTTAGCGTCCAGGCATGTAAGGAATTAGGATCTTGAATCACCCTGAAGGGTTTCATTTGGTAATAATAACCTGCACATTATCACGCTTATTACAGGGCTATTTAGTAAAGAAATCAATAATCTGACACAAAATATTGATTTTGCTAATTATTTTATTGCTCCCACTAAAAAAAAACTCAATAGGCCTCTCGCTTCCATAGCAACGGTCTGTTATTTATAACAACGGTCCGCTATGAAGAAATAAGAACGCCGTAACGGACCAATCAGAATTGAGTATTCAACAAGATTGAACTTTCCTACATAACTACATAAGTATACTTCCCAAGCTGTCAAACTAGTCCTCTAAAAGATGATATTGTCACATGAAATCACTTGTCGGGTCACGTCGGATCACAACATTACATTTTGCACACAGCACTCCTACTGTGATCTGCTGAGGCTCATATATGCCCAAAGGATAGGCTTTCAGAAATGTAAAAAGTGAACACTGTTGACTTAAATGTTTACATCTCAGGCCTCTGTGTGGTTTCAAAACTGGTTTACTGTCTAGAAGTCAGCAACGCCTCAAAGATCATATATGAAGAGTAAGTCCATAAAACCTGCAGCAGCATCCCGCATGGCTGAATGCAGTCTGCACGGTATCTTTGCCGTCTGCTCGCCCAGCTCTGTGACACATGATTATAATAAAACACACATGCAAAATTATTAGCTGCCGGTAAAAAAAATAAAAAAGCCAGTTCAAACACAAACAAGACCAAAAGAAAAATGGAACTACGGAGTTTGGAGCTTGACGACGACCGGAGAGAGTGAATGAACACCAATGAAACGTGTGTGTCTCTTACTGCATTACACTGAGGCATTACATGAGCAAAGGATGCATTTCATTGATGTTCAAATCAACTAGTTTGTGTGTGTTTTATACAACTTTCCAGTCAACCCCCTCAATCAATTTCATCTGTGTGCGTCTCATTTGCACAGGGCTATTGGGATGTCTTTAGCCTATAGCTTAGCACAAACACTTGGAGCCGGGGGAAGCTGCTCGCGCGAACTTTTTCCTTTCACCAACTTCTTAAACGCAACGGCAATCAGATAAACAGCGTATAACTACGAGAAGAACAAAGAAGCTATCGATGGGCCAGTGCCAACACTAAAAGTAAGCAAAGTGTTGGAATTCAACCAGGTTTGCTGACTGACAACAATAAAATCCTAAGTTTTTCTACAGTATGTGATTATAAAGCAGTTTTATTACTAAGGGACCACCGTGTCGCTGCTGCTGCTGATCTCCGTCCCTCTGGATGCAGCTGTCCCTCCCACGCTGCCTTTGCTAATTTACCCATTAATCCTTTATCATAAAATGGATTTCATGATTGCTGGGCATTTTCCAGGCCACCAAAACCAAAATAACGACAGAAATCCCCCACCAAAAAATGCGTTTTCCTCTAGTGAGACTCATTTTCACTCCAGGGAGGAGAATAACTAAGTGCTTTACATCCGTCTAAGTCATTTTGTCAAATCAACACACACCAAACAAGGACACAATGTCGATTAAACGCTGTATATTTTATTTACGGGTGCAGGATGAAGCTAGATCAGACTCCTCACACACTTTATCACATCAAGAGCAACTGAAACAGGAATGAAAGGTGAGAGCGTAGACATTTTTAAAATGCATGAAACATAAGCTGCTTTCTCTCTCCGGCAGTTTGTGTTTGTGTGTCTGCTTTTAATAAACACATGTTTGGAATATTTTGGGCATAATCAGCCTCCTTCTCTCCTTTATATTTTCTCTTCTAACCAGCTAGTCATTAAGAAGGAGACATGAAGTGCGGAGGAAACAAAAAAGACGCTTGTGGTGTTTGAAAGAAACTCCAGGATTTGAGCATGCTGGACTCCTCAGTCTTTAAAACGGGCGATTTGTTGGACGACACAAGCGTGAAAATGACCCTAAAAATGCAGACAACGAAACCCAGCAGATTTTAGGGCCAAACGGTGGATCGTTCTCAACTCGTCGAGTCCGTCACATGACCTAAAAACCCAAGCAGGACGTGAAGATACCGAGTTCCTGCCGAAGCCACAGCAGACATTTTGACTTGTGGTCGCGGGAAAAAGCTCGGGTGTTACGAATCACATCACGGATGGCCGTGACAGCACGCACGACATTAGGACCCCGAAACTGAAGCAGCTACAATGGATTTCATTCACCATCAATGTGCTTATTTACACCTGAGCTTTTCTTACTGTTACATGTCAAAATGTATTCTGTGAAAAAAGCCCCTTGCAGCCACATATGTGCAAAGAAATACAATAACTATGGTCTTATTTGAATATTTGAATTTAATACAGACTGTAAAATATTCAAAGAGGCTGCAGGTTTTACTCAGTAAAGTTTAGAACAGTAAAACTGCACTTAGTCTCTTATTCTGAGGTTAAAGTTTAAAACATCTACAACTTTGTCATGACATTTTTAGATTTATTTTAACTGAGCATCATATATGTGATGCCACTTTTTAAGGTAAGGTACGTCTCCAATACATGTCGTCCTTTTCTTTAATATTTACATTTACATGACAAGTAACACCGCTGGTCTTCAACTTGAATTGAATTAATTTATTAATACTTTTCTAATCAATTGACTGGCTCTTATTCCTCATTCTGTTGTTTTTCTTCATTATAACTTCATACTTTGACTTTACACTTTCACGAGATCTTATTAACACAAATTTAAAATACGTGCATTTTTTATGCCAAACAAAAAAAATTGTAAATGACTTTACCAGGCTAATATACTTTTATATCATTAATGCAGTAAAATAAAATAAGGGGTAAGACCTTGTTACGCTTGAAAAGTGTCTTTCACTCACTCGTTCACACACATGAAACCACTTGAAGAGACCACAGACTTTACCAGCACACATGGAGGCCAAATGTACCGTCACACTCAGTAGCCTCCAACTGACAAATCCCGTTGAAAGACACAGAAAAACCTCCGCTGGCTGCAAAATACTGTAGAAGATTAATTTGGGCAGGGTCTAATTTACGGGATCTCTTGAATGTCTTTAAGAGAGCTTCAAGAGCCTTTAACGGCATTTTAGATGTATACTGTAATTACATGAACTGTGAATTCTCCAAGTCGGGACGCTAACGTAGAGTCTGAGGACACCCAGGAGCCCTCAAGAGAGTTCACGGGGTCCTGGAGTTAAATTTGACTGTAGTTTAGTTCAGTAGAAATCATCGGGGTCTGGTGACGCCTCAAAGTTTGTGGCGAGGGTTCAAATGACCCTGAGAGGGATCCAAGGGCCCTCGAGGAGTTTTAAAGCGTCAAGGGGTCCTTGAGAGGATTCAAGGACATCACAAAATCTCTGGGTCCTCGTTTTGTTTCGTCTCACGCGCAAAACAGCAAATGTTTTATGAGGAGGGGAAATCATTCGTCACATTTGTTAGATCTCAAGGATAAACAAAGCACACAGTGGATGTAAACAGGACTTTTGTTTGTTTACTGGGAAACTCCACAAAGGCACCTTTAGAGCTGCTCAACCAGCCTCACAGTGAGTTATTACTCAGCACACGTGGACTAAATTGCTTCAAAAGAGCAGCTTATGAACTCTTCACCAGCGAAAAGACTAAGAATATACTTAGTGCGAATGCATAATGGTGCAATTCAAGCATATTTAATAACAGAAGAGGAGGCAAACGTTCTTACAGTAGAGTCACCAGACGGGAGATTTAGGAGTCGTGCTCGGTATCTCATCAAAGGAGCGGTTGAGGATATTTATATCTATACTGAATGGAAAATGAGGCACTTGGACATTCATCAGGTTGCATATTTGGTCCTCAGATCATGCAGGTACACTAAATCCAGCAAATGAAATATCAATGTATTCTCGTGGCCATGAACCTGGTCCATCGCGTAAAACAATACGGAGAGTGACCGCTCCATGTATATTTGGGTCAAATGACAACAAAATCATCACAACTAATGTTTAGTACAATTGCGGTTATTCAGGGTTCAAATATGTTGGTTTAATTTAGGTTTTGTTCAGTATAATATAAATATAAATAAAAACTATTGAATAAAATCCTGTTTTTAGTAAAAGGAGAACATTCATGTCACCTACATATGAGACAGTGGGAATAATAATATTTATTGTCATGTCATTATCATGATTTTTAGACTTGACTCAGAATAGCACATTCTTCTATCATACAACTTTATCATATTAGACTATCATATAACATTACTAAGTCAGATTTGATATGTTTTAGTAATATATTTCATTATTAAATAGCTGTATTGTTGGGGCAGCTAGTTCACAACAGGGATGTAGCCCCTTCTTGGTCTAGCGACGAATTCCATTCAAATACCACTCAAATAAAAATGTGTCCATTATTTATGACTCGTTATCTGCAAATATACACTAATTGTGACGACAGATTAAATCTCGAGGACATTCTGGCAAATTCGGCATACACGTTCAAGTCACCACTTACTTTATTGTCGTTAAGTCTTAATTTCTAGAACTGTTGTTTAACTGTCTCCGCTTCCCCCGAGGGCATTACGTCACGGATATTAGCGTCGCTGGAGGCGGAAGCGATTCACCTGACGACCAACACACCTGCAGCTAATAAGATTCACTAATAATGGCTCCGTCTAATTCAGGTGTGCCAAATGAGCCGCTGTTGACAGTGTGTGCTGAGGAGCGCGGACTGAAACGGGGCTGATGTTGACGCTCAATTGCGTGAAAGTTACTCAATATTCATTTTTTATTTTTTTTTATTGAGTTTGGCTTGCAGTGTCCCGTTAGCAGAACAAACTCGGAAGCTAACAGCTAGTTGGGTCTGGGTTGATTTAATCCAATACTTTTTTTTTTTTTACTTTTAAAGCTTACACAGTCTAATTATTAGCAATAGGAAGTGTCTTTATGTTTTTAATAGCTGGTGAATGCCTTTAAAAAGGTGTTTTTTTAATTGAATATATAAATATTAGCAATAGGAATTCAATTGTATTGATTATAAACATACAACTCCAAAACTATGACAATAAATTGTATTTAGATCTCCCTTTTGCCAAATATGAACTCTTTTTATTTTCAACTCTTCACTTTTTGTATTTATCTTATCCTATTATATGTATATATATATATATATATATATATAGTAAAATTTTGCAAACACAAGCTGATTAGAAAATCAAATTTGATTCATCTAAAATTACTGGTAACCCTAGTGTGTAAAAGGAAGGATGTGACATAAAAAACAGAGAGAAAAACATGTTAAATGCTCCAAAGTGGCTGTTAAGTTATTTGAAAAGATAAAGAAAGAATATTCTTTGTAAAGCAAAGCCAATGTACGAGTTGCACTATCAGGACTGTGAAAGGACGAGAAAGTCCCTCCAATAAGATTGGAGAAACTACATTTTGTAAAGAATTAGTTAAGTTCAAATATTAATTTCAAATTTGATCAAATAAAAAATAAATCAGTTGAAACTTATAACAGAAAAATACAGCATTGCTTTACTGTGTACCGACATTTTTATAACGCAATTACTTATTTACTTAATCATTAACAAACTCATTTCATTCATCATATCTCATAAAAAGCAACAGCTGTGTTACTGTAGTAATACTATAAATATATATTACTGTCAATAGAAACACAAGTATGTTAAATTTAAAGCTCCACTTACTGTACTGTAAGAAAACCAAACAGTTTAAGTCCACAAGATCAACTGTTACTTGTATAGTATTAAATTAATGACATTTAAATATGAATGCATTTTTACATGAACTCACTAACATTGCCATAAACTGTGCGATGTATCACTCTAAACTGCCATAAACGGCACGTTACTTCATTATGAACTCTTTTATCCGTAGTTTCAATCAGCTGCCAGGTGAAGAAGTTCCCACTCACTTTTCAAGAAGTCACCGTGCTCGCCGGGGAATAAACTCCATCCATTGGTGAAAACGAGAGAATCCAGCCTGAGAGGGTGGGAATTCTCCAACGCTTCCCCTTTGTGTCAAAAACAGCCCTCCGCTAGAACGAGCGAGGAGATATAAAGACAAGGAGTGATGAGGACACACTGCTGCTGCCTGCTGAGCAAAGAGCAGTAAAGTGACACATGTGGAGGGAGGAAGGGAGGGATGGAGGGAAGGGAGGAGGGAGGGAGGGAGGAGAGGGAGGAGATGGGGTTTGGGAGGGAAACCCAAAGAGAGACTGACACATGAGAAAAAAAAACAATGACTATCTTCAAACACTAATCTGTAGCATTAAAGCTCTCCAGCAGAATAGAATCAAATCCATAACAACGCAAAGCAGAGCAGAAGGTGTGAAGCATGTGGATTCAAAAAAAAAAAGAAAAGAAAAAGAAAAAGAAAAAGAGAGAGCTACCTTTACTCTAGAAAGTCGTGCACTAAATGAATTATGTGATCACCGATTTAGAAAAGATAATTAATTTCCCAGATGTCGTGATAGCGGAGAGCAGGGAGGAGGGAGGGGTAAAAGATTTATGTCAGAAGTTCATCATGGAAACGGCGTCACCATTCAGAGACACTGAAGAGATTCACGGATAATTCAAAAAGTTATAAATTATCTGAATGGATGTGATAGTGAAGCTGATGGTCTGCCCTCTACCGGTGGAGAGAAACTCATATTAAATTGATTGAAAGGGACAAAAATATGCTCCGGGAAATGTTTTCACCCGAGTTGGACGTTTTGCACATTGTAACTTTGGCCTCAACTCTTTGTCCGTGTATGTTTTGGGGATATGTATCGCTTAAAAAAAGTCCAATCTCTGTGACTAAACCTGGGGAAGATCTTATTCACGTGTACGTGTGTTCATTTCTGACAGATCTCCTGCTGAGTGAAGGGATTTCTGTCCGTCTTTGTCCTCTTGTTTAATAAATTGCAACTCATTGCAACTTAATTGCAACTGCAACTTTTTGACACCCGTGTCCGTTATTGGCTATTCTGCTTGCTTTTATTGTTCTGTACAAAGAAAGCACACAGGTGAATACATTCTTTTTTCATGGGCATGGAAGCTGTTTTAGTTCCAGAGAACACTTTCATGACAGGTAGACTTAGGAACTGTATTTGACTAAACTATTTTGTACAAGGAATCATTTTTGTGAATAATTAAATAAACAAAAAATACTGGCCTGCGAAGTTGATCAGTTTAATTATTCGTATTAGATTTCCTTTGAAGATTTTCTTTTGTCTTAGAATATCCAAGAGCCTTTATTTGTTTTACAATTCTGAATTTCGTCTCGTAAAAGAGTAATTTACTCTCCTAATTCTGATATTTCAATCTTAAAATGTGTGTCTTTCACGTCAAAACTCTTTGACTGAACTCAAAAGGGAGACAAATGATCGAAAGCTCACTTTAGTCCTCGAGTTGGGAGGGATTCAAAATCTAAACACCACAGATTCAACTGCACAGAAAGACCGTAGCGCTGCATTAACGGTCTTTTCATCGTCCTCACGAGCAGACAAATGAAATGAAAACGCTTCACTTTTAATGACAATAGAGAAAAAGTGTTTGCTGAGAAAGGATTCCAGATAATCCATCCATCCATCACTCATATGTTTGTTAGTGTGTCTGTCCAAATAGCCGGGCTGGTCAGCTTTCCTTCATTTATTCTGGATGGAAGAATAGTCACCTATCATTACTACTCCGCCTGTCTGCCTTCCTGTCGCTCCTCCTCTGTGGTTGGTGTGTGTGTGTGTGTGTGTGTGTATGTGTGTGTGTGTGTATGTCTGTGTGTGTGCAAACTGCCAACACTTGTCTGTCCTACATCATCGTAAGTAGCTTTGACAGCTCACCACAAGTCGCTCACCATGAGCAGGAATTGTGTGTGTGTGTGTGTGTGTGTGTGTGTGTGTGTGTGTGTGTGTGTTTGTGTGTGTGTGTGTGATGGAATGCAATTAAAGAGTGCTTTCACAAGGCTCCCACCAGCTCTTATTACCTGTTCACTACGGCGGATGCTGGTGACCAAAAGCTGTTCATAAGCAGAGGAAATGATTATTTTATACAGAACCTGGACTCTGTTTTCAATTTATGTTGAATTGACTATTTTTGGGGATAAAATGTTTCGTTTTTCTTTTGCTATATGTGCCATTTTAATGGCATAAAAGTCAATAACATGTTTTTTTCTTTGTGCATGAAACATGTCAATCAGACTTAATTAAGCTGCAACTAATGTATTATTTTCACTATCTGTGCCTGATGGTTCATTTCCAGATGAATCAATTAATCGTCAATGAAACAGTGAAAATAGATCCCAGAAGCCAAAGATATTCAATTTTATTCCTTTAGCTGGAGCAAACAGTAAGAAAACCTCTGAGGACGAGGAGAGCTTGGCTTTTCACTGATGAAATGCTGCCCCCTTGTGGTGGCGATGGTAATGACAGGTAAGTAATGGCCTCACATCTGACCTAAAGTATAGACAGTTACATAATCATTTTTATTCCTTCATTATTTCTATTTTATTCTATAAAGGTAGATCCTGTTCACTCATAGTAATAAACACATACGTTCTGCAGTTATTCCTCATTACTGCCCATAATATTGTTTTTTATTTGCGTTTTGTCCAAGACACTCAGACATTATAAGTGACTTTTAATTAAGATTCTTGAAAATGGGGGAAAAGCCAGAAAAAGTAAATCTTAATTTACCAGCAGTGTTTTTATAGCTGCATTAATCTTGTTATTGTTTTTTCTCGCACTTTTGTCACAACAAGCTGGAAATCTCACACATATTGACATAGTGTGTCATTTAATAAAGTTGATAAAAGTTCATTTAAGTCCCCACATGTTTCCTATGGAGTTGCACTGCAGAGAGCCTGGCTGGGTTCAAGTTAAAGTGAGGAGATTAATGAGGAAAAGAAAATATGAAACAACACCGACATCTAGTGGCCGTTTGATGAACTGCAGCTTGAGATGCATAGACTTTTTTGTTTGTTTGTTCTCTCAGTGAATGAGAAGAACAGTTTAACATTTATACAATCATCAAATAGAGATCAACACTAAGTGTGTTTGTGCACATCTGTGTGTGTGTGTGTGTGTGTGTGTGTGTTCACAGTCTGCTATAAAGAGCGGCTCAGTGTCCGAGGTCTTTATGCAGCGTAATCCCACAGCCTCTTTCTGGAAAACATGACCAGCAAATGAACCACTGACTCAAATTTTGGATCTCATTCTCATGACAAAGCAGTTGTCTCAATCATAGAGGGCTCTGCAGCTATAAAAGAGGACGAGGACACACACAGAGGAGCACACACACTCTCACGTAGCATTTAAACTGCTTAACGCACACACACACACACATATTTCACACACATATTTACATATTTATAGTGCTGAGGTGGAGCACAGCTGGTCCCAGGATGGGCAGGGTGAGTAGAAGCTGCAGTGGAGTAATTGTTTGGTGGGACGTGTATGAGCGATATATATTACCGTTACAATCGCTACGCATCCAGTCGTCCAATCCACTACATAGCTATTGCTGTGTACATATTCCATCTGTTGCACGATAAAAAAAAAAAGATATTAAACATAAGTTAGCAGAGTCATGTGGTATTTATAGTGATATATTAAAAGTTTAACAAAAACGTAACAAAAGTCTGTCAGTGTTTAGACCTCTTTACAGACAGGAACCACATTGTTAAGAGAATGTCAGAAGTTTACAGATACAAAGTTTAAAAGCGTACAAAACGTAATATTACAGGAATAAAAGCACCTTTTTCTTTTTTCTTCCAATGATGTCATATTTCCTGACATCAGATTCCCTCATGTGCCTCCCTCCAGATCATCTTCTATGAGGACAAGGGGTACCAGGGTCGCCGGTACGAGTGCGGCAGCGACTGCACCGACCTGCACTCCTACCTGAGTCGCTGTAACTCGGCCCGAGTGGAGAGCGGGTCCTGGGTGATCTACGAGAGACCGAACTACATGGGCTACCAGTACGTCCTGACCGGAGGAGAGTACCCCGACTACCAGAGCTGGATCGGCCTCAACGACAGAGTCTGCTCCTGCAAGATGATTCACTTCGTAAGCCTTCGAGTCCCTTGCATTTTTCAAGATGCTGAATTATGTTGCAACAAAGTGAAGAAAGTCGTTTTCTCTTGTTTTAAGATGCTGACGCTCATTTCTTCGAGATTTTGTGGAAAAATGGCTCAAAATCAGATTGAATGACTTCTTAAAACTGATTTTTGTTTTAGTTAAAACCTACCATGTCACTGCACGTCTCCATTTGTGGCATCCACCACACAGCCTCTCTGCATCCATCTCTCTCAGTCAACCCGTTCCCCTTCCATCCATATTTGCACTCCATCCCTCCAAAACCCGCCTCTCTCTCTGTTTCCTCCTCCACGTCCTCCTCCAGGCCGATGGAGAACCCTACAAGATCCAGCTCTACGTCAAGGGGGACTTTGCGGGTCGGGTGTTTGAAGCGACCGAGGACTGTCCCTCCGTGCTGGAGACCTTCCGCTGGAGGGAGGTGCACTCCTGCAGGGTGCTGGGGGGCTGGTGGGTCTTCTACGAGCACCCGAACTACAAGGGCCGCCAGTTCCTGCTGGAGAAAGGCGAGTACCGCAAGCCGGCGGACTGGGGCGCCGTCTGCCCCGCCGTACTGTCTTTCAGAAGGCTCACCGAGTAGCCGCTGTCACCCCCCCCCCCACCCCCCCTTTCATTGGCTACAATAAAACTGAATGAGATGTAAACTACTGTGTCATCATTGAGTGTCAGTACGAGTGCAATAAACTGTCCAGTCTCACCAAACTGGCTGTTTACAGTTTGTTCATATGATTAACTACAAAAAGGAGTTCATTGTCCTGTCAATCAAATCCAAATGAAACTGTAAAACAAACTATTTTATTATCAGATCTGCATACAGCTGGTGCTCATGGTCATCGCTTATGACACGTTTAAAATCAATGTATTTACATTTTGAACTCACATGCCAACCTTTGGACAAATGTTTGTCATGCAGTAAGTTGTGCGGCATGCTGGTCGGTCCCGTCGGTCCCGGGGGTCCCGGGGGTCCCGGGGTCTTCTCTTCTCACACCGAGGGCCGTCCTTCATTGATGAAGCTGAGCTGGGCGGTGTGCTCGCCCCACTCCACCTCCTGCCGGTTCAGGAGGGGTTTGAGGGGGTTTGAGGTCATGCCGGAGGGCTGGAGGAGGGGCTGGGAAGGGGGATAAGATGTGAACTCGGGCTGGGACAGGAAGTGGAGACGGGGTTGAGGGTGCTCACTATCGGGTCCTGATAAGTCTACCAAAAGGGGAGTGATGGATGACGGGTTGCTTGATGAAGAAAGAGAGGGGATGGAGGAGGAGGAGGAGGAGGGATGTGGCACCACTGTGTGCTCATGGGGGGAGCTGTTGAGTGACGGGGGAGCTGAGCGATGAGAGACTGGGGGATGATGGGAGCTGATGGTGCGGGAGGGGGGGCGCTGGAGTGGCTCAAACTCTCCTTGTGACGCCTTCGGCTGAGGAGAGGACGGTTCGTCCGAACAGTCCAGAGGTGCACGGTGGGTAAGAAGGGGCGGGGCCGGGGAGCAGCTGTGTGATGACACGCTGGGAGGCGGAGTCACGGCGCTGGGTATCAGCAGCATGGAGGGGTTGTGGAAGAGGGGCTTGAGAAGACTCGTCATTTCCTGCAGCTCCTGGCTGACGGCGGTCACCTGGCGGGAGAGGACGCTCATCTGGAGGGACGAGAGTCAGAGGGACGAGGCAGAGGGACCAGAGGGACGAGAGTCAGAGGGACAAGAGTCAGAGGGACCAGAGGGACGAGAGTCAGAGGGATGAGAGTCAGAGGGACGAGTCAGAGGGACCAGAGGGACGAGAGTCTGCTCACAAGTTAACTGAAAAATATAGAATATTACAGTTTCTCTCTGTAATACCTCAGTATGATGAGCATTACCTCGTGTTTTAGCTTAGCGATAGTCTGCATAGTGTCATCCTCGTCACGGGCGCCTGTGGACAGATACAGAAATACATTTAATACTAAAAAAAAAGGACTTCAACAGCGGATTGATGATTAAGAATAAATTTGTGATTAAATAAAAAAATGTGTCAACCGTCCAGTGTGGAGGTATTTGTGTGTGTGTGTGTGTGTGTATGTGTGTGTGTGTTAACCTGAGCCAGCTGAATCAGGGCCGGGGAGGAAACTCTGAGTTGCACTGGGAGAAAAATCAAACTTCTGGGCTGAACCACTTTGGTTTTCTGTCTCGATCCCAACGACAAACCTGAGGACGAACAGGAAGAGAGAGTCGGCGCATTTCACACTGGACAAGAAGGAAAATAAATTAGGAAGCCACAGTACGCACAGTACAAGATACCACAAATCCCTCGTGGCCTTACATTATTCATAAACACAAACTTGACACCGTTTAATCTCCAAAGCGACAGAAACATAACACATTCATTCACTGAATCCAAGAGCAGTGTATCATAAGCTATCTGTCAGATAGCTTTGCAGCCTATCTGACAGTTGAATACCACAGAAGGAGATTATGTGGTATTCAACTGTCAGATAGGCTGCAAAGCTATTAATAACTTAATCATACAAAAACCTTTTTCGTTTCTCATCTCCAGGACCCTTTAACCCTCTGACCACCGAGCAGTTTCTGGGCCTTTTTTTTGTCTTCTGTTACATTTTAATCTCGTTTTTTACTGCAATATATAAATTCTGTACCTCTGTGGAAATAACACAATCATTGCTACACGGAGAGAGAGCTCAAACATTTATCTTGTGCAGTACAGTCACAATGCCAAAAATCATAATTGTTTTGTCACGTGACTGGTGGTCTCAGGCGAGTCAATCATGGCTTTACACTTTACAACGTTTTTTACAGGCTCTGGTGGAGCAAACGGTTTATTTGGGGCAATTATTGTGATGAAATATTGCAATTTTAAGGTTCAATTTTGTTGCTTTCTCTGACAGAAGCGTTTGTCACACATGATGTGTTCAAGGACCAACGGAAAGATGAAAACTTGACAATAATGTCGTTTTTTTTTTACAGCTTCTTGCTGTGATAATTGGTGTAGTTTTACAGATTGTTGAAAGAAAACATGCCTTTTGAACTCTTTCTTTTTTGGGATTCAAAGGTTTAAAAAATATATTTCCTTTAAAAAGAGAATTCATCAATGTAATACTGTAATGTCTCTGGCATGGGCAGATTTATCAAAGGTATTTATGCTCTTGTGCTCCCTCATAAACCTGTACCTCACCAGCGTCTGGTGCCACCTCTCCACGGACTCCATGCACGTTTTTCTGTGTTCATGAAAAATGCCATAAGTCATAAACAGTGCAAGTCAAACTCCCACAGCGGTTCACCGCCCCGAACGAACACGTTAACGACGTCACCCAGTCGGTAAAAGCAACGAGCGGTTCCTCACCGAGGGCTGAGGTCCGGCTGCAGGCAGCCGAAGCTCACCACAGGGATCTGCAGGCTGGTGGGCCGGATGTGATCGCTCGCCGCTCGGAAGGCCCTCGGCGGCAGCAGCGGGGAGCGGAGAGGGGAGCGCAGGGGCGAGCGCAGGCCTCGGCCCAGCCTGCCCAGCGGCGGCATCTTGGGGAGAGGGGAGTGCTCGCCCTCGGACCCCGATCCCTCCTCGACCTCCTTGATGGATGGAAGCTTCTTAACGATCCCCCCGTTGCTCTCGCAGTCTGCCTGAGGAGTGAAAAAGATCACCTTTTTTTTTTTTTTTTTTTTACACGCATAGTGAAAAGTTTGCAGTGGAAGTTTGCAGCCTTTCAAGCGGGAACACGGTACAAACTTAAAAAAAAAGCTGCTTATTAGTGTGCAGTTTTCAATTCACATGTCAGGAATGTTGCGGTTACTCTGTGACCAGTAGGGGGAGCTGCTGAGCCACTGAAAGCATCCCCATTAGTGAGAGCAGTCGGCATTCACGATGGCTGCAATGCTGCTGGTGGCCATTCAGTTTGTCTTCATGCGCTCTCATTCACTCCCAAAGACACTCAGCTCCTCCGAAGGATTTCTATAATCTCTGCTGAAAGATGAACCTTTGTGGATCTTTATGACTCCTAACAAGTGATATCTTAGCAGATGGCCCTTTCAAAGTAAAATCCCTGCAGTCAGATTGTCGTTGGTGGCTGGTGGAAGGTTATTGGCATTATATTCACTGCATCTTCTCTGTAATTTAAAGCTGATTAAAAAACTGGCAAACAAATCCCATTCCACCTGTCCTCAACCCCCCACCGCCCCCAGCCTCCCCCTCCCCCACCACCACCAGCCTTCCCCTTCTCTCCCCTCCGTTTGTTGTCTCCCCCATCTTGTCTTTGGCTCACGTGCTCGGCTGGTATTTTTAGATTGCAGAGGTTTAATTTTAGCAGTGGTTTGCCTGAAGGGTACCGAGCGGAGAAGCGAATGTTTTGAATTCCAGCGTGTGTGTGCGTGCGTGTGTGTGTGTGTGTGTGTGAGCTGCTGCACGTGGCACCCTTGATTTGCAGCACACCACTATAACGGCATCAGCCAATCATGCGGGTGTCTTTGCAGGCGTAAAGAAAGAGTTGCATGTGAGAGATGTTGAAATGTGGTCACTGCACACTGAGATGTGAAATGGGCCAACGCATAATCAACGCAGCATGTAGTATGGCACATGTGAGTGAGCATGTGTGTGTGTGTGAGCGTGTGTGTGTGTGTGTGTGCGCGTGTGTGTGTATCATTCTGAATCAGCAAGGACAAATGTGCTGTGTTGTGGTCTGTTGCTGTGTGAGAGCTGCATCTCTGCAGTGTGTGCGCGTGTGTGTGTGTGTGTGTGTGTGTGCGTGTGTGTGTGTGTGGGCACGTGAATGCAAATGTCGCCGAGCTTCTTCCTCTTCCTTCCCCCTGCAGCTTCCTTTCATCCGGATGTTTTCTGGTCTCGTCTCCATCTGGTTGTTGTTCTATATTTATCCAGTCAGGGGATGACCCGCCCCTCCCCCTCGCCTCTGACAGCGCTATTTTTAGTCCCACGCCGCACTCAGTGGAGGATGCTGCTGTCGCTGCGTGCATATACGTATATGTGTGTGTGTGTGTGTGTGAGTTTTATGTGCATAATCAAGAGTTTAGTTTCTTTTCAACAACTTTCTCTGATTTTTTTGGGAAACAATCAGTTGAGTTTGGAGTCAAAACTCTGAAGCTTCATTTCGTTACGATGCTTCCCAACTTTTCAATTTTTCTTGCGTGCCTTCAGTTGATTTATTTCCTCTCCTGCGCTTTATTTCCTTTCTGTTAAATGTGGCTGAGCAAAGTCTCCTGGCTCCAGCTTCATATAACAAACAGACATGAGAGTGGGATTGATCTTATTCTTGGCCAAAAAAGTAAACAAGCGTATTTCCCAAAATGTCAACAATTCCTGTGAGTTGTACAGTAGACAACAGAAATGGAGCAGCTATGCAGTGAAATAAAACATGGTACCATGACAACCAATTTCACGCCCCCCCCCCTCCATTGTTTTCATCGATTTTCTTTTTTGCAACTTTGCAAAGTGTAGATGGGATTGTATTTTTATGATACTAGCAATGTATTATTTATTCTTTTACTATAAGCTCTTCAAAACTACCTTGGAGGACAGAATATTTAGGAGCGGAGGAGATGGGGAGGATAAATTCATGAATGCCAGAGGGCCCAATGCAGGATCAATATGAGAGAAACAGTCGGGGAAGAGGAAAGAAAAAAGATGGGAAAAGGAGAGTAGAGAAGAGACGCTGTAAGAGAGAGGAGAGAGGAGAGAGGAGAGAGGAGAGAGGAAAGTAATATTACAGACATAATACCCACACGGAACAGTCTTTGTTGGTATTCCCAACATCATCCCAAGGATAATATTGCTGTTTAGTTGCATATTACTATGTGATATCTATGTAATTCATTTCTATCTCTGAGAATTGGATTTGTGTCCACCTGGCCACTGCTTATGTCTTAAAAATAACCGCTATTTTCTATTTTAGTTAGATGACAATACGCAGCCCAATTGACACTGAAGGCAGCAGCTTTCTTTGTAGACAGATTATATGCGCTTTATATTCTCCGACGCTGCTCTCTGTTCAGGAAGCTTATTTTGATACTTCGAAGCACAACCAATTTGCATAGTGTTTTTGTGGCATTTAACCTTTGCTTTACCTGCTTGAAAATTGGATGGAAACATAAAAATGCCAAGTGAGGCTTGACAGTGGTGCTCAAATAATAGCTGCAAGTGTCACTTTTCTTTGCCCCTCTATCCATAAATTAACTGCATCCTTTTATTTACCTGCATCTGCTCCCTTTTCTTCACTCGTTTTTTACAGATGAGATGTTTATCATCAAAAATTGGACGGACTATAACTGAGTGTGTTTACAGCCGATAAGGGGGGACTTTTTTTTCATAATCAAGCAGGAATCAACATGTTTCAAGACTAGATACATGAAATTAGCAATAAACTGTGGAAATGCTTTAAAAACCGGCCGTGCAGGAAGTCAATTAAGTATTATTTAAATATCTCTCATGCTGCTATACTGTCTCGTCCCCTGGTATTTCTCTTGGACCTCTGCTCTAATTAGCGAGCTTACTCACAGAGAAAATGTGACTTAGTTATTTCCAGTATACGCTGGTTATTCATGTGTGCGCTACAGCTGAGATCCATCTGTAAATCCCTGGCATCCGAATCGTCCATGTTTAGTTCATCTCTCTATCTGTTGGCTGAATCTCAAGCAGAAGCTGTCTCTTCTTCCTCACTCCCAGTCCAGATGGCTAATCCGCCTTCAAGTGCATCACTCTGGCATTGCGTAAAATGGGTGGAGGAGGTCACAGCTGAGTCTAATCTTAAAAAAAAACAAAAAAACAGAAGGACTCTTTCGGATCTCACCCAGAATTTTCTCAAAGGCGTTTAGAAGACGATTTAGATGAGCTACAACGTGGTACCATAAATAATTACAATGATAATAATACATTTACAAATAATAAAACCTACAACCTAACTAATCAAGATTTAAATCCTGGTGAAAAATGATTTGCAGTCTTTCCACTATTTTTTTTTTTGTTGCTACTTTTTCTTGGTATTTGGTGGTGCTACCCGATGATGGTCAGAGGGAGGGGGTTTTGCATTACCAGGCAGGGGCGGGGATAAAGAGGCATGCTCTGAGGGATGTTCAGAGCACGTTCCACTGAGAGGAGATCCTCCAGAACATGCTGGAGGGACTACGTGTCACATCTGGGAACATCTGCGTATCCCTCAGGAGGAGCCTGCTGCCACTTCCACCCGGACCCATTTAAAAGCTTGCACCGCTCTCGTACCTCAGTGTTGTGACCCTCCCGGAGGTTGTACGTCAGGTCATGCTGGATCTCAGTGACAAACTTCTGGGCGTAGTCGGGGTAGAGACAGAGCACCTCGCGGAGGCCTTTGAGGCTGATGTACTGTAGGTCACAGTAGGTCAGGGCCTTCACGCAGGCGTTGGTCTTAATCACTTCCTCCTGGGTCAGACAGTCGGAGCCAATCAGGTCGCCCCGACCTGGAACGCAGAGATGCACATGCAATGTCACGTCCTTAACCTGAGAGCTGATGTGACCATAATGCATTGCAAGAGATGCATTTAAATAACGACAATATTTTCTATATTGGTACAGCACGTAGTACACTTTCATGATCATGCACTGGAAACCCTCAAAAGAAACCAAAAGGAAAAACTTAAGCATTGCCATCTATTAATTTAAATGTTCACTTAAATAACTGTTTCAGTCCGAACACTTTTCTGCTTCTGGACTTTTTCTTACGCACGATTTCAAATGAACGACTACTTTTCGTTGTTGTATTAGTACTTTTACTTTAGTAAAGGATCTTAACACTTATTCCACCACTGGTTGCAGCCTACAGGAAGAACTACAATGCACGAGAGGTCCCAATATAAGGGCAAGTCCACATCAAGAGAACACAGAGTACTGAACATCCTGACACATTTAAAGAGCGCAACCCCCCCAAATTATAGTGGGCTAACACCCTCAACCCCATGTAGTTATTAAGAATAACACACTGTAGAGCAGAGAGGTTGAATGTATGGGTAGACTATTTTATATTTGCTTCAGGCAGTCGGCGTTGTGAACACAACAGAAGGCTTGTATTACTCTGCTCCCTCTCTCTACCTCACTGCTTTCGGCACAGCTGTAAATCCAATGTGGCAATGCCAAAACAATTTGTGTGTGTGTGTGTGTGTGTGTGTGAGAAAGAGAAACAGGAGTTAAGATACGAGGCACAAGAGAGTGTTTGGAATGTCTGCTGGAGGAATGCGCGTGGATCAACATGCTGTGTGTGCATGTGCAACATGCTAATGAGTTTCTTCCATCGGCAGCGGTAACTTCATTATTTACAGCAGTTACTAATGTGAACGAACGCTGTTGCCAATTTGCCCCCACTGCTTTGTACTTGCTTTGCACGGAGTTGAACTGATTCCAGAGCTGTTTGTGAGTCTGTTTGTGTTTCAGTATTCTGTTTCATCGATGCAATGCAGAAAGGAAGGAGTGTCGCTGTCCGTGCTGTAGGACAAGGCTCTCGTATTCTGGAGGCAGGTTTCTGGTTCGAGCGGCTCAACGGGCTCATCTATTGCAAATGGCATGTCGTGTTTTGATAATTTTGCATTGCATTAAAGCAGCTTTCTGGACCTGTTTATTTATTACCACCTGTTCATTATCTTTTGTATGTAACTTGAGCGTTATTAGATTATTGGCGTTGCGATATTGGATAGTGTCAATCGCCCAGTCCCATGTTATTATTAATAGTAAAACATGAAATAATACAAAATGGATTAGTTAAACCACAGGGTAAATATTGAATGTATACTCCTCAGGAGGCCAGAAATATGACTCCATGCCTGCTGGATGTGTAAGCATGTGTAGCGTTAGCCATTACAACTTATTTGTCAATGTTATGTTTGAAGTTTGTTCCCCCAAGTGACAAAAAAAAAAAATCAATTAATGCTGTTAATGGATTCCATGTTGGGCCTCTGGCTTCTACCCAACTTGTCCCATCAGTCCCTGGGTCAAGCTCCATCTTTCACTTGATGGGCCGTGACCTGTTTGCTCACAGGGGCAGTTTAATATTATTGTAGCATATTGTAGCACTAGGCTGCTCTCCTTCATAATGTTCCTCCTCATAAAAACTGTCTGGCCAATTATTTAATGCTGGATGTTTAATCAGACTCTTGCTCAGGAGTAAAATCCTCTTCTCCTCTTCTGCTCATAATGCTGCCAACAGACTCCATAATACACCAAGAGTATTCTTAAAAAGCACTCCATGGTGTTGCTCCAGCATATTTTGTGAATGAACTACAAACCGCAATATTGTGCAGCTTCTTATAATCTCTCAAACAATCTGTCACCTGAGTCTCTTTCATCAACTTAGATATGAACCATGAACCTTTTACAGTAAAAATAATAATAATTTCATTGCCACTTAAAAAAACAGCAAGAATACTTGTATACTTGTATACTTGTCTAAAGCTTGCTGATGTCCATGACTTACTTTGGGAATGACCATGACGGAGGTGAGCTTGTACACCATCGTCTTCTTCTTGCAGCATTTGGGCGTAGACGGCGGAGTCAGAGTCACTTTACTGCCGGAATCTAGGAGGGCTTCTACGGTTTGGAGTCCAAGACAGAGAAGCCCTTCATGATTCAGGTAGCAAAATGACTCACTCAGACTGCAGGTCCAACAGGAGGCGTGGCCCAAAACCCCCAGAAACATAGGCCATTGATGTACTTACCTACTTATTAACCTGGTTCAGGTCTCTCAGAAGAGTTAGTGTGGAGAATGAATGGATGGATGGAGCCAGGGTGCTGTCCGTGGTGCTGAACCTCAATGGCGTTGGCTATGTGATATGGGGTGTGTATTGCATTGTATATTATTATGTATTAAGTTATCTAATATGAGGATTTTTAAGGTCAATATATTAGTCAATGTATCAGCATAAAATAAAATGTAACGTTATATGTTGGTAATATTGCTTCACTTTAAGAAACCATGTGTTTTTGATGGCTGGTATTGATTATATTGGTTTTTCCTAAAACAACTAATTCCCAAAAACCCCTTGATTAAAATGAGGACAACAATAAATGAATACATTCTTGTTATTTCTTTGTTCTTTACCGAGAATGGCCAGCACAGTGTTGTCCTTCAGTACTTCCATGGAGCCAGAGCATACGAAGTAGATAGCCTGGAGGGCGTCGCCCTGCCGTATGAGGAACTCCCCAGGTGCGCAAAAGGAGGTCTTGATGATGAGGGAGAGGGAGCGCAGACACCCCCTGCTGGCCGATTCAAACAGCGACAGCTGCAGCAGCTCATTATTCAGATGCATGGCGATGTCGGCCCTCAGCTCATCCGGGAAGTCCTTCAGTAGCTGTGAAGGGAAAGAGAAGGACACATTACCCCTCTGCAGTGAAACAAAGATACACAAAGCACAATTTTATTTCTATGACTGCACGCTACGGATGAATCCCTCTCTTAGTCTTCCCTTTGTGTGTCATCATTTGAATGTGACTGTGTGGGAAGGTGGATGAAACAGGCAAAATAAAACCTATCACTTTCCCACATAGTCACAACTAACTAATACATGCATGACAATTTCTGGATGGCGTTTATTTTCCTTTTGCGCAGTTACTCAAATGTCATTCATTCCAGCAAATGTAACACTATACTATAGTATTTATTGAGCATTCCCACTTTGTGTGCAACAGAGACCCAAAGTAAAACTCTTTGCAAGAGAAAGTTGTTGGCTATTACCTTAAAGTATTAGCGTCTCATCCCCCATCATGTTATCTCTTTAAAAAGGATTATCTAAATTTAAAGTCATGGTAAAACACATCCACAGCCAGTTTAGTGTCTATGAAGTCATTAATCCATGAAATTAAGATAGCTGGCCCCCTTCCCTCGTTTCGGAGAACCCAAAACAAAACCAAAATCCTCTCAGTGACTTTGAGCCGTTTCTTTAGTCTGCTCGGAGTACACGTCGCCTGATTTGGACTTTCTATTTTAGAAGCCAAGCCAGTTGATCCCATTGTTACTGACGAGGTCAATCAGAGCCACAAAGGTCATACAACCATCTCAGAAAGTTAACGGAACAGTCGCACAATTTCAGGAATAGGTTTGCCTGGTAGAGTAACATCATATGTTCACATTCCCTAGTGGCAAAGACATCTAATCACTTAATGCGTCTTGGTCAGCCCCTCCCACCTCGCTGACGTCGATACCGTTGTTGACAGACCAGGTCGTCTGGAAACACTCCATCATGCGTTGCTCAAGGGCCTTGGGCAGCCGGTGCACCCGGATGAAGTCCTTCAGGTCCTTGGTGCGGGTGTGGTAGAGGGAGCGGCGTGAGTACATCCTCTGGATGATGGCGGTCACATTTCCAAACACCACAGCGTGCATTAATGCTGCAGACAAACAGACAAAAGCACCAGAAAAAGCTTATCTCGATTCAAAAAAGACTTCTGCCATTGTTCAGTTATCTGTGCTATGTGTTTGCAAAATGAGCAGTTTAAGGTGCTTTGGGGTTCATCCCACCTCCAATCAGCATGGTGCAGATGGAGAAGATCTTCTCAGAGTCTGTGTTGGCTGAAACGTTGCCGAAGCCCACGCTGGTCAGACTGCTCAGAGCGAAGTACAGCGACGTCACATAGGAGCTCCTGACAGACGGGCCGCCGCTCAGCGTCGTGCCCGAGCCGCTGGGCGTCCTCGCTCTGGTCCTGCTGCCGTTCCATTGGCCCGAGCCCAGCAAACCTGCGCCGCTTAGCGGCTCCAACCCGGAGCCGTTCCACTGGCTGTAGTTGGTCAGTGCCGCTGTCATGGCGCCTTGAGGCGAATCAGAGACTCCCAACAGGGAGGTCAGCGGTGCCAGGAAGTATGGCGTTCCCAGGCGTTTGGCCAGTTCATGGAGCCAGCCTGGTGGGAAGAGGGTCCACAAGAGTTTGTCAGTTTAATGAGATCCCTTGTTAGATTACCTTCACTAGAAGGCTTCATTAGCAGTGGTAACAAGGCTGGAAGGGCAGAGTAATCACTTCAGTGCTGGTACAGGCCAGAAAATGTCAGCTTTTATTTGCAGTTACACATGAAGGTGCAAGCGGTTTCTAGATTTGTCTGCTTTGTCTGTGTTTTTGAAACTATATTTCTTCATTTTTTTTTCAATATTTTCTTCATTGTTAAACTGGCCCAGCACCCATTGTGATGGATATCACATGTGTAATGGCTGTTTTAAACTTGACTTTGCACAAGGGATTGATTGAGTAGACCATATGTCGTCGATACATGTCAAGTTTTGACGTTTAATTAGCCAGATGAAAGAGTAGGGCGTGACAAGCCCAGCATGGCAGCCAGACAAAACAGGAAATAGAGACGGGAATATGAATTTTATATACAGGACAACGGTTTCCTGAAATGAACATTGCAACCTCTGGGAATCACTGTGCAGCCGTCACAGAATAAAAACACGGGGAGTTGACTTGTGATGTGTAAGAGTAAATGCGTTTATAAGATGCTTTTAAAAGCCTCATTAACTCGCTGCCCTGCTCATCGTGAGCAATTAAAGATTCAGTGTTTCGCTCAATTACCAACCCAACAACGAATGGACAACCCGCTCTCCCACCTGAGCCGTAGCCGTCCCATGTGTACACGTGTGCACGTGTACATCAGTGGAGGCCTTTTCCTGTATACCCCCTCCCTCTCCCCCCGACCCCTCCAGTCTCCTCCAGTCTCATTCCCCATTGCATCTCACAGTATTGTTGTTGTTTGGCACCGCTGAGCACAGTGGGAGATGAGACAGATCACCATAATTAGAAGTGTTTCCTCAGTAAAAGGACACACACACACACACACACACACACACACACACACACACACACACACACAGCTGTGTGCATTCAAGCGTGTCTTCATACTCTGGACCGGTTTAAAATCATACACATGAATCTATGTTTTTGGTCTCCATCTTTCCAACCATAACAAGTCTTGTTGCAACAGACACACACCTATATCCCAGGAGGCGGGGCTATTACTTTCGATCTCGCTGCGACCGATGAAGTACCAGACGCAGGCCATCCAATGGCCAAGTAGGGCGAACGTGGACATGAGCAGGGTGAGCACCACGGCGCTGTACTGGGAGTAACGATCCAGCTTCTGTAGGAGGCGCAAGAGGCGGAGGAGGCGCACCGTCTTCAGCAGGTGAACCCCGAAGTTCTGCAAGAGAGAGAGAGAGAGGAGTCATGAGTTTAGGGGTATGAATATTGTGTATAATCTTCAAAGTTTCCCATCTGGATTCAATCAGAAATCCCCCATGCACACTGTGAATTAAAATCAGACATCGTGACAGTGAGCCGTGTCAAAAAAACATGTAAAAGTTGCTCCACAGATTGTCTGAACCGTGTAGCTCAAATGGGATTTAAAAATACTTCAGAACACCGAATTGAACTCGGGATAAATAATAATCTGCGGCTTTCACCGCAGAAGCCATTCGGAGGAAATCACTGCCATTATCATCCTGGACTGGAAAAATGCCCGTGGTCTGCCTGAGGTCAAAATTGCCTCATCGAACGTCATCCGTTTATTGATTTCCACCCGCACCTCTTTATTTACTGCACTTGCGATTCCCCGCTTGTTTCAGTGCCCAGTAAGTGGTCCGTTAATTGAAACCGATCTGGTTTCATCACGATGAATTACACCCCTCCTCAGATAGGATTTAATCCTCTAGGTATCTGGATATGGATCCACTCAGGGAATTTAATTCAGTGGTCCGTTAGACCTTTTACACCAACATCATGTTGTCAAGCAAAAAGTGAAGAAATGTCAGAAATAATGAACATAATTATCACTTTCCTCGTTGTTATTACAATCTAGTAATCTTGTGTTCCTTCAGATTCACTGATCTGGTATCTATCGTACTGTATCTGTTTCCCAGCTCTGCATTCTACATCATCCGGCTAATCTATTTGCTTCCATCTGTAATTTGTCCTCAGCGTACTCGTTCAGCTTAATTACCGGTTACCTAATAATGAGTTTCTTGTTGGAGCCACAACAGCAAATACTGAGCGCACGATTTCAGGAAATTATGGAAGAAAAAGTCAAAGATAAAAAACAACGTTTGGTTGCTGTGGCTCTTAGCTTCTTATCTACGCAGCATAACATTTGCAGGCTCTGTCATGGTTTTATTAAATTAATGCAAATTAATCTCAAATCCCACCTAAAGACACATAAACATGGAGGATTTACATGCACCAGCCCCAATACTCGTAAAGACACAAATATGCACACATTATATAACACACCAACAAAATTTATCTCTGTAAGTGTAGACAGTGTATGTGTGTGTGTGTGTGTGTGTGTGTGTGAGAGACCCACCACACTGATATTGAAGGCGTAAAGCAGGTCAAAGGGCAAGGCGGCGATCAGATCCACAAACAGCCAGGATGTGACGTAGTGAATGCAGATGCAGCGGGCGTCGTACACGACCTGACCAGATGTGCTCACGAAGGTGGTGCGGAAGTTCAGCACGATATCTGGCACACAAGGTCGAACTAATTAACACGTTGTATTTGTCCCTCTAATAATAGATTTTTTTCAAAACCTCTTTTTTGTTACACTCTTCCCCCGTTTCCAGTTTTCGTGCTAAGCTAAGCAAACAGGCTGCTGGTTTTGATTCCATGAGAGATCTATAAATCTTCTCGTCTAACTCAAGCTATTCCTTTAACGTTATGCCATCCTGATCTCAAATATCCTCCCAGCCCACTGTTGAATATTTGACACTGTGTCTCCAAACCTCAGCAAGAATATTTGAGGTACAAACTGAATGATTTGCGACACTAGCTGATGTTTTTGCAGTTAATACAGTCCTGTCTGTACGGCCTACGTCAGGCCAACCTACAGATATACGGGGAACACTGATCCAGGGTCCTTTAACAAGCCTTCCTCAGGGGGGATTAGTGGACTGTTGTCAGAGCAGAGAGGGCAGGTTGAAATAAAGTAAGAGAGGAAGTGGAGATAGTTAAGGAGGATAAATTAGCATACGGCTCTTGTGCGTCAGGAGGACTTGGAGGCAATGCGGGCGGTGGTGCAGCTAACTGGGCCAATTAAGAGAGAAGGAGTGAGAGAAGGAGTGGTGGTTTAAGAGCTGCTTGATTGGATTATGTAAACCAGAAAGGAGTTTCCCCTGATGATAGAAGAAAGTTGAGAAATGGAAAGGACCTGGCATGACTTAAAGTCTGGTGATATTCTTTCTTATTGTCGATAAATTCCATGAAAAGGCCAAAACAATAACGACTTTATTTAACTAACAAGTATTGGCTGTGCAGCTAAAGCCCGATATAGTTTATTCCGCTGATAACAAAGAAAAAAAACATGTTCAAATATTGTTTTTCAAAGCACGTGAAAGCAGCTTTACCGATGATGAAGAGTATCTCCACCAGGATGTCGCTGACGCTCGGAGGGTTACGTGCGCCGTCCTCTCGTACCTCCACCGCGGTGAAACAGACGTTATAGGGAACGGTGACGGCGACGTAGAAGGTGGCCAACAAGATCAGCCAATCCCAGCCGGCCTTGAACGCACCGTAGTGAAGGAGGATGAAACGAGACTTCTGGACGTCCGCCACCTTGTACTCCGGGACCGGGTTCGCATTGGCTCCAAGAACACTCTGGATGTGGTGAGTGGAAAGATACACAGAAATTATTGATAAAGACATATACGAGGGTATATATTTTGTATAAATTGATCAATAATTGATTGTCCCTATAGCTTGAGAGTATCCCCACCAGCCAGCATTAATATTTTATTACCATTAGCAGCACTGCTACTGTTGGTAGAGTAATATTATTCAGGACTTCAGTTGGGACGTTGCATGGTTTGAATCCCACATAATTCAGAAGCAAATCTAATTTAATCGGTCATGCTTTGAAATGATTTAGTCAAGTTGTGTGTGTGCATAGTAGCGATAAAAAATACAAATATGTCTCTGGTGTTGCAAATGAGCGTCAAGTTAACAATCGCTGATGCGAGAGGACGAAACCTGTTCACCATGATACCTGATCAACCGGCCCCACAATTAATTCAAAGGACTAATGAGAGATGTTATGCTAATTTCTTCCCTCCAAGGTCCTGGGTCATTAAGATCACACTGCCGGGGCACATTTAGTCTCATCCCAAGTTTTAATCTTATTGACTTAGAAATAAATGCAAATCAAATTGTGCTGAAGCCCGGACAGGCAAATTGCCCCTTTCAGCAATGCAAGTCTGCAAAACTAATCTGCTGACGCCGAATAATCTTTATTCTCCACAGGGCAGGTAGAACCCTAACTAGAACCGAAGGCACGTATAAGAAAGCAAGTCTCACATTGTTGATCTTCAGCTTGCTCTTGCTTTTGTCCTGTTTCTGGAGGTGTCCAGACAGCTGGTAGAGGACGGCGCGACTGCGGCGGCGCTCCATGTTCAAGCCCGGAGGCCGGCTGATCTGGTGGATCTCCAGGCCGGTTTCCTCGTCTGGAAACAGGGGACACAAAAAACATGGTGACAAGAGACATGGTGGCAAAAACTGCCATTGAACGGATCCGTGGCTCCAAAAACTCCGATCTAGAAACTGTAACGTGTTAACCATTTATTATTAATGTCGAAAATAAAACTGGTGTACTGTTGCACTGCTGTAAAAGCTGTTATTTACTTGGCGACTGCTCCCGAACCCCCTTCATAAGACCACCAGTCGAGTCTGCTGATATATTCGTGCCCCGGCTGCAAAGCCTCTATCGAATCATTTCATGTGAATTATATTGGAATTGGAAAATGCCTCACTTTCCTCTCCCATGCTTTCGCTCACCAGTGTCAGATTCATTGCCATGGTCCAGGTCCTTATTTTCTGTGATGTCCTTATGTGACACCAGGAACAGAACCACCTCGCTCTTCTCGTTCTTTATGGGCACAATGTCCAGCAGGCACCAGAACTTGGAGCCTGCTCACAGAAAAGAGATCAGGTTTAGACTAAAAGATCAATTTGACTGACAGTGCCAGTATTAAACATGGTTAAACTTGACTTAATCCTCCAGCCTTCCAGCCTTACCACCCTTCTTGTACAGAATGATCTCAGTCTTAAACTCCCGACGTTCATCCAGAGCTTTCTGCATCTGCGAGGTGAGGCGATCGCTGGTCTCGCAGCCGTACAGGAAGTGACACATGCAGCTCTTCTGCATCAGCTCGCCGCGGGCGAAGCCGGTCAGTTCACAGAAGCCATCGGAGCAGTAGACGATGGGGTAGAGGGACTGGACCTGAGCGTTCCCCAGGACAAAGTTACTGTCTGGTTGGAGGAAACATGGGAAGGTCATCGGGACAGGAGGGAGGAAAGGGAAGCAGAGAAACAGAGAAGGGATAAAGCATGATTAAGAATAAAAAAAAATGGCGAGCAGTCTGAGGACCACGAGTATCCATCACTTTGTGTCAAAGTGAGAACTCGAGATGCTTGGTGGTGTTTCAGAGAGTCTCCAGAAACATGAACACACAACCTTTTTAATTTCATCAATGTCCAATCACGTGTCAAATAATGTGTTTTAACAGCAGCTGTTGTAGTGCTCAGCTTTAATGTCACTATACAGCAGTTCATATCAACAACTTAAATCTCCTTCTGGGACCAAATATTGGTTTACAAAGGCATCATTTGGACCTGTCACTTTTCAAAACCTTATTTTTGTCTCACTTTTAGAGTTTCATATGAATTTACTCACTCAAATCTCTGTAAACAATGTCCTCTTACTGTCCAGCTGCTAGATTCAGGTGAGAGAAACCCTGAGTCTTTAAGAAGAGTCTCCAGTCATCAAGCATAAAAATGGTCCTATAGTGGCCTATGATGTTTTCAGTTGATTTAATGGTGTTAAACTAAACTTTAACTTCTTAACTTTCGAGCTAAATATCGTTTAAATTGTTGTAGAGTCGGTAAAAGGACGCTAACTTCTATCCTCGTCGTAAACTCTGGGCGCTGCTGGGTTTTCGGGGATATTAACTTGTTCCAGGGTCACCAAAGTTAACATCAATGCTGTCAACACATCCGGGACCGTAGTTCTGTCCTTCACAATAAGATATCACGCTTCAACAACTCCAAATTATGCAATAAAAGCTCCTTAAATTCCATTTGAGTGAATATTATCACCTGCTGGATGTTTTTGTTAAACTCTTCTCACGCCAGTCACTGGCAAAACACCAGCTGATGCATGGAATTTAACAATTATGCACACATATATTGTATATAACAATTACTATCATAGCACACACTGCAGAGTAAGAGTTATATTTCAACTAAAAACACAAGTATTCATGATTGAAAAGCTACATTGTGAAAGCAAAAGACAAATGACTTATGCAAATCATTGAAAAGATGAAAAATGTAATAAAAATTTTACAAAGAATATTTTTAATTAAAGAAAATTATCAGATTTTCATGGGTTGGCATACAAAGAAGCAGCATTATAATGTGCTGACAGTAATAACCTTATTATTATTATTATATTTTTAAATTAATAAAAGTCATAAGCTTTAGAAGCAGCATTGGGGGAAAAAATCATAAAACAGATTATAGGTCAATATATATTATTTTGTACTTCACATGCACGCCACATTCTTTACTCAACCATGGGGTTATCCCCCGACAATTTCACAAAGATATCCTCTTAATTCAAAGAAAACATAATTAAAATTTCATGCACGGCTCTCTTTTTTTTCACGGTGTTCATTCTCACTTTATGTTCGTTTCTGCCCTCTGAAAGGCTTCGGAGTTATTTTAGTCTTTGAAGAGCTTCACCTCAGGGAGAATTTAACATGCTTGCTGCTTGTCTATGATATTCAATTCATCTTTTCTTCTTCTTCATCTCCATCCTATTGTTCCCTTCTAATCATCTTTTCTTTTTCTTTGTTTGCCCCATGCGTCTTCCCCACCTCTCTGCCTCTAAACCATCTAAAATATTTCCATCTTCTGCCATTATGGGCGACACAAATAAACTCCACTTCCTTTCTCTGTAGAGCTGCCACATTCATGCCACATTTGGATCATGAAAGTAATATCTGCGTGTTGGAATCTTGCCTCTCACAATCAATTTCAACTTTATTTCCCAACTATAAGACGATGTTAAATGGTTCCTGGTCCGTGCAGCAGAAGTTAAAGCATGCGTGTAAGCGCACTGTCTGTCTGTAGATTGCCACAATGTGAGCTCTGACAAAAGGTTTGACAGCCTGATTTATGGGGACAATCTTGAATAATTCATTATGAAACTGAATTAGGTATGATCAGTGACAAACACAGCCAAGGTATTCATTCCAGTGGGATCATTAAAGTCCATGCATAAATGAATCTGGAAGACTGGAGCGTTCACTTTGAAGAATGGGAGCAATATAGGACGAGAGAGCAGGCAAGCAAGTGATTCAATGAGGGATCGACTGAGTGAGAGAGGAATTAACTGTGACACAGAGAAAGTTATTGCATGAAGATGAACCGGGAACAATGAAATTTAATAATGCATGCATTAATAGAGCACGTCCAGTGTAAACGCTCTGGCCAAACCTCATTGAAACATCATTCAGGCAAGAAGTACAAACTGCCTGTCAGGAGGATCATGGGAAGTCACGCATTTCCCAACAAGTATCACAATGATGCAACTAATAAAATGATGTCTCGCCACATAAAGTCATACATTGCGCAATAAAGCTGGGGGTGGGTGGGGGGGGCTTCAGATTTATACACATTCACACATGCAGATTGCATTTTTGCAACTGAGGCAGAGGCAATCTCATTGGTCAAGGTAAACCTCAGTGGGTGGAGCTTAACAGACAATTTGAAGCTAGCTCGCAAATTGCAGTCACATTTAAAAACAAATAATTATAATCATTTTGGGAAATACTTGCTGAGAATTAGACGACAATATTGAAACCACTCTCATGTCTGTACGTTACATGAAACTACAGCAAGAAGACAGCTAGCTTAGCTTAGCACGAAGACAGCTAGCCTGGCTCTTTTCAAATATAATCAGACAAAGTAAAGATTTTCAAGTTGTGTTTTACGACTCCAACTTGTCGATACACTTTGGTTATCGTGCGGATTAAACACACAAGATATAGAGCTTTAAAAGCCAGGCTAGCTGATCCTACCTGTTTCGTGCTAAGCTAAGAAAGCCATCTTGCTGCTGTAGCTTCATATTTAACAGACACAAATATAAAAAATAGTATCAATCTTCTCACCTAGAGTTTTGTTTGTTCTTTTTTTCTGGATGGAAAGGTTTTCTGGGGATTATGTTGTGGCGTCATACACCCACAGTGAAGGTCAATACATCAGAATGACATTTTGTGCATTTTTTTTTTTTTTTGCTGCTCGGCGTGCAACCATGAGACCAACGCAGCACTGTGGGCCTTCGAGATGCAACAAGTGTGAGGCCGTGTTCCTCATAGACGGCCAGATGGATTTGTAGTGACAACAGCGGCAGCGGTGTCCCCTGTGAGGCAGCAGGGGAGGGAGGCTGTCCGCCATTCTCAACATAAGAATGACGTAATCGGCGATTTTGATGAGTGTGACAGAATATAATAGGATTGCATGAATCACTTCTCCCGGAAAAAAATCGTAAACATTTGAGATGATTAACTGGTGGAATAGAGGAATATATGAATACTTAAGAGCAGTGCGCACATTTAGCATAAAACAAGGGGAGTGCTTTCATATAGTATTGCTGACCCTCTAATGCTGAAGCTTTTGGAAGAATGCTTTTAAAAAAAGGAAGCTCATATTTTATTATTGAATGTCAGAATATGCTGCTATATAATATACTCCTCTGTGTATGCGTTCCAAAACATTTTAGAACCTGGCTTCAGGTGTTTTCTCACGCTCCGCCACCAGCCTGCGTTGGATGGGTTGAGCTCAGGTCTCGCTCCATTCCTTTGTGTACCTGGCTGTGGCGTCGTCATGGCGAAACAGGAAATGACTAGCTTGTTTCACTTCATTGTTCGGCCATGACATTGTGTTCCATGTTCGCGGATTTCTCTATAGGAGTGGGCTTCTCTTGTTTTCTCTTGCCTTGACCAGTCGGCAGCCAGTGACTCATCTGTTTGTCATTTTCAATTGACACAGAAGCTGCGGATTGAAATGATATTCTGATTCATTAAGTGGATTTGCAACAACCGTGTACAGATAATCTCAGCCGTGCGTCGCCCCTTGTTGCCGTTTTAGCGGACATGTTTCTATTGATATTATTCGAGCTTGTGGATATTTCTTACAAAACTGAGAACGTTCATTTGAAGGCAGCACAGGATTACATCATGCACTTTGAATATCGAGAAATATGAGGGACGCAGCCCCGTATCCTGGCGCCTGGATGTGCGATGCTCTCTGCTTTTACACTGTGTGCAGGTTTACAGTGCTCTGCATATAAAGTGGTCGGGCCCACACTCACAAGAGCGTTTTCCCCCAGAAGACATGATCTGGTTTTACAGAAGCAGTCCCGCTGTGCTCCATCCTTCTGCTCCGGCACTAAGCCGTGTTCTTATTTTCCTTTGTTGTACTCATTTTCTGCACATTCCCCGGGCACCATGCGGGCCTGTCACATCCACACTCCGATCCAGGTGTAATAACGTGCGAGCTGAAACTACAAAACCACTCAGGCTCAGCCCTTGAGCAGCTTAGGGAACCCCGATGCTGATAACACTGAAAGCGACAGCCTGCCACAATACATTCACCACCGTGCGCAATGAAAGCCAACACGTGTGTAACACATGTTTGTTTTATGTCACTTTTTAAGGACACTGCAAGGCCCTGTCCTTTAATCTGACCACACCTGACGCATGCATACTGCATACTGAAAACATAATAAATATGGCAAACAATAAGGAGACGAACACTGACGGTGAGATGATTTCTGCGTTGCAGGATTGTTTGTTAAACTAGTTCTCTGATGTTTTTTTGACTGAAAGCATAGTTTCTCTCTGCATCATCTTCAAAACTTTACAGCCCACAGCTTTGCGCCAGAACAAAAACACAACAATCTGTCACAATAAAGTCACTCTTCTGTCTCATTGGCTCACTTCTGTAAACTAATTCTTACTAGAGCATGAAGACGTGTCCAAGCCCAGTCATGCTGCATGACCAACACATAATATACATTTGTCATGGTATTTGACATTATTGTGTGACATTTAACATGCCAAGCGATGCGTTATTAAAAAGGCTCTAAATTATTCTGAGGATAAATAAACCTGAGTAGCAGCCATAGCTTGTCTTCATCCTCTGCACCTTGTCGGTACAACGTTTCATAGCAATCCTTCCAACAAAAGTTCAGTCTGGACAACGTTGACCCACCAACATTACCGCCCCTAAGTGATTAATTATAATCTGTGACCTTTGTCCCTATACATATGCATGCAGTGTACTGAGATAGCTCAGGGTTAAAATCTGCCTCTGCCTGAGGCTTTTTACTGCTAGTAAGAAGAAAATGTAGAGAGATTTCCCTGGAGTCCCCGCGGTTATCATGCGGCATTAAAGTTGTATGGCGGCGATGGAAGATCCCAGCTTCAGACCTGAAAACACTATCCTGCTCAGCTGGTTTTGAGCACTTGAGAATTCACCATCAATCACAAAGGCCATGTTGGGTATTCGGTTATTAAATGTGCAGAATGACAAACACAACAAAGGTTTGGTCCCAGTGAGACTCCAAGTGATGCTTCAGACTTGGCATCTCTCAGCCTGCACTGTTTTCCTCGCTATTGCTTTGAGTCATTAGTGTGATGAATTAATATGGCATCACACATCTTTCGCAGTCAATTTTGCTTGCTGTGTTTTTGTACGCGTTTCGTTTTGTTTTTTCTGTTTTCTTCGCATGCACACTCGTTTTTTTTTCTCGCATGCACACACTTTCTTGGCCTTTCAGCGCCCCACAGGCAGCTATGCACAGTTAGAGAGATATTTGGTTGGAGAAGCTCCTCATTAAAATCCCCCCACTGTGTTCTTTTTTTTAACACGTAGGAGAGCCACAGAGGTTAGGAGCAAAAAATGTGATCATGAATGAAGAACTCAACTTGAGCATCTTTCCAGACTTCACCCTTGTATTATGACCCCACCAGCTCTCCCACATATGAGTGAGACACACACGCTTTATAGTTGTTTAACCTCTTTTTGTGGTTGTTTTGTGTCTTTTTGTAGTTCTTTTGTGTGTCTTTGTAGTCGTTTTGTGTCTCTATGTAGTCGTTTTATGTTTCTTTGTGGTCATTTTGAGTCTCTTCCTGAATGGTTTGTGTCTCTTTGAGTGACATTTTGTAGGCAAAGGTCAGGGGGGCCCTGACACTTAGGGCCTGTACCCATTATGTCTATTCAAAGATGCTTCAGATTCTGATTGATACTAGACAACTCCTTTTTTAACTGTAAACTGCTGTGGGGACCATTAATAGTGGCCCTTTCCTCATGGCTAATGGCTCTCCTTGAGCCGGCCCGCACACTGTTGCACTCTCAGATTAGAGTAGAGCTCATCACTGCTGACACCAAATGAAAAATTCGAATTGAATTAATGTTATCTCATGAAACGTCGCCTTCAGGGGACATGCAGGACACATCAAACATCTACAGTACAGATGCCAAAGAATCTCCTCGGCCGACAGATTCTTCCCCAGCACCATCTAAACATGTAGCGCCTCGCAGCAGCAAAGCTTCTGTAATCTCCACAAAAAAAAACTTACATCTCTGTTTCAGAAAATAGACAGATCCGCTCTGATTCCTTGTATATCTGCCTCATCCGCACATTCTGGCTGCTGCTGAGTGCTGTTAGTTTGCGCCTTTGGGACCGTGTTATGCAACACTGTTAAGATACAATAGCTGCGGTTTGCATATTGATTGACAGTGATTTCTGTGTAGGTTTACATGGGCAGACTGATATGTAGGATTCTGTCGTGAATTATGTGTGAACATTTGGTAAACGATAGGTTGGATACAATTCTGTTCACCTGTCACGGACAATTATGCAGGCTTATGTTATTGGGGTGATTGTAGTTAAGAAAATGAACGTCAGAGTTAAAGGAGTTCAGGTGCCACTTGTACGTTACGAAAGGGTTCTGTTTTATTGCAGCTGATGTAACGGTTTGAAATCTTTAATTCATATTGAGCAAGATTTAAATAGAATTTTCTTTTTTTCCAACACCAGTCCCTTGATGGACATTGAGAGTGTCAGATAGTAATCATGTAAATGACATGTTGCAGTTTAACATCTTAAAATCATTGATTGACAGTTCTCAGTTGCTCAAATCAATGCTTTCGAGTTGTATTGATACACTGAGTCATAGCATTGATTAACACAATGCAGCCTTTACTCGGTTTACTGGCTTTGAGGCATGGTTCAAATATTTATGGGTAAATTCAATTTAAAAGAAAAGAAAAACAATGACATGCCTTGGTTGACTTCCACCATCTGTGTTTTCTGTGCACACAAAGAAAAAGTGTGTCATCTGTCTCGTATCCTCTGAAAGGACCAGTAGACTAAATGGTTAATTCATCTTGAAACTCGGTGTTAAGGTATGGCATCTCATGAATTATGAATGTGTTAAACATTAGTCTGGGCTGCCTCCATTCATCATAATTCATTCAGTATCAGCATGCCTATGTCTTCAAGTGGCCTCAATCCTCTTTCAGCACTTTGCAGGTCTTTGGAGGACTTTGTATTTTCAGAGTGAGTGGACAAGTCAGATTAAATAAACAGCTTGAAAGATCCATTGCGCACGATGAAATTAAGGGATTAGAGATAACTCAGATGTACTCACGGGTCCCGTCGAAACGAGTGGCGATGGTATCCAAGAAGGTGTTTTGTGGCGCGTTCAGACCCCTCATCACCGGCATCCGAGAGCGGGTCGAGCCGCGTCTCTCTCGCCGCTCGGAGCCTTGGCTCTCGGCGGCGGGGGTCACAAAGCCCGGCAGGAACCTGGACGAGGTCCCCGGCGCTCCTCCTAACCCCTGGAGGAGGGCGCCGAGCCGAGTCACCCGGGACTCCACGGTCCAACGCTGACCACGGACCACCGCGCAGGTGATCCCGGCTATACGAGGAGGAGAGAGGAGCCGCTGGAGGCTGGAGGGGAGAGGACGGAGGGATGGAGGGATGGAGGGACCACGGCGAGGATGGTCACATTTACGCACGGGTGTACTGCAAAGCAATTCCCCTCTCCTCCTCCCCTTTCCTCTCTCTTTCCCTCTTCCTCGCTTTCTCTCTTTTCTTTTTTTTTTTTCTATTTCCAACGTGCACCCACCTCTCTCTCTTATCTTTTGAAATGCCAACCTCTCTTCACCTCTCAGCCATAGATGTTGGGACGAATGCCTGTTTTAAATTAAAGTGTTATATTGTCTTTATTTGGTTTTTTTTCTTCTTAAAATGAACATCTCCAGCTCTGTCTGCCATGTCTCACACTTTAAGCTGCAAAATGTGTCTCCCCAAGAACCAATCTTTTATCAGGTTGGACAAAAGATTCAAACGTTTCTCTTTGTGGAATTATTATGATGAATATTGTGATCAATTCATTCTTTCATATATCATATTCCAAAACCACATGTGCATGCGCATATGTGAGTATTTCACAATAACATGTGAAACGTGTTTTTCTCAAGAGGAATTCACATGGGCTTTTTTTGACACTAAGCCTAGAGACCTATGGATGGATGGATGGATGGATGGATGCATGGATGCATGGATGGATGGATGGATGCATGGATGGATGGATGCATGGATGCATGGATGGATGAATGGATGGATGGATGGATGGATGGACAGATGTAAATAAAGATGTTGCACCCCCACTAATCAATAGATGTTTGGTGTTTAATTGCTCCTGTTTGTGGATGCTTGCATAGTTTTATAATGTCTATTTCACAGCTATTTGTTGACTATTCCTGAACATATTAATTTCCCGCACACCTGTAAATAGAAAACCAGTTCCATTTGTAAAAACACATCTTAATGTAAATGACTGCAAGGATGCTGCTGGGGACAAATGATGTGGTGATGCTTAGCCCATAAGTTTCCCCATGGGGACAATCAAGCATATCTCAGTTTATCTAATCTCAAAGCGTCCCTGCAGTTCTGTTTGTTACAGGTAATCTGTTTTGCGGCTCTGCTCATGTTTCCCACTGTCATTAAATTCAACACAAGCTGTTTTATCCTTCTTTAACCTTTAAAAGCTCCACGTGCACTTGGCAGTTGGACGTGTTAATTCACTCTTAGCTATCCAGAAAATACAAACGAAATGCATGAAAATATATGAAAATGGGGAAACGTTAACACTATAAACTCACACAGGCGGACCTCTGTTGTGCCTCAAACCTTCAGGAGTCATTCGAGCGCAACAATTGGTTACAAAACACTAAATCTGCCTCCAAACACAAATCCTGAGGCACTTTTTCTGAAGGTGCAGAGATGTTTAGACTCAGGTGCACCGTGGCTGCCTCAGGGTTCGTTCCCAATGGTCCACTTCTTCACTACAATTCAAACGGAAACATTGTACTTCATTGTTGATACTTTGCAAGTAAAGTTGGCCGTTTGTGGCTTATTTATGAATCAGTCAGTAAGAAAACAAAAGCAGTTTTGAAGCTTGTGTCGTAGCGAAACACTGCAGGCTCAATGTAGAAAACACCGAAAGCCCAGAGCTACTGTCTGCAGATGAAACTAAGCTAAATTAAGCCATACACACCTGCTATTGCCAACGGCAACGCCTGGGAAATCCTCACGAAACCATTGCAGCAGAACGGCGTCAATCAAATTGGGACGGTGGAGATATAGTAACAATGGAAAAAAATGACGAGTAGACAGTAAAAATGTATTATTGCACTTTGGTGATGATGCTAAAAGAATAATTCATGACCACATTGCAACGTTAAGTTGGTCCTGTTCACTGACGCATGGAATAGAACCCATGAGAAGGATTAGTAAGAGGATAGTGCCATCTACAGGGCATGGAGCTCAAGTGAAGAGACATTTAAAGTATTTTAAGGGGCAATCATCTAAAATGTTACTTATTATAATCAGTTGACTGACTCTGACAGGTCATTCACTTTGTTGGAACACCGAGCTAATGGCTCGATTGATTGATCAAGATGAGTTGATTGTTGTCAAGCTTCACTGTTGAATATCTTGGTTTGTGTGAAATGTTCGACACTTGCAGCCAAAACAAACCCCCAAGCGTAGAATTGAGATTCGCAAATGCCTTTTTGATTCACAAATTTTAAACAAATTTGACAAATGCCTGCTCACAAGTTGTAAATATTAGCGGGCTATTCACCAATGCTTATGATTTATTTGTGAATTAATTTAATGTATTTATAGATTTCTTTTTTTAAAGCTTGTTCCTGTATTTGCAAATAGTTTCTGGGAATTTATATATATATATATATATATATACATACATACATACATACATACATACACATACATACACATACATACACATACATATACATATATATATATATATATATATATATATATATATATATATACATATATATATATATACATACATACATACATACACATACATACATACATACATACATACATATAGTTTTATTTGTGGACGATGTTTAGTTTATGAATTACAGATTAACACATGGGCAGTCGATCATTCACACAAATAGTATTGATAAAAAATATTTTGCAGTCCATGCATAACACCAACAGATGTCAGTGCAGGATTAGTCACAGCTTCAGCATCTCTAGAGTGATGCAATGCAATGAAGGCTACATGAAGAGAAAAGTGAGAATAAATATTCAACAATAATAAATAAGATAGAACATTCTGGAAATAAAAGAGGGGGCTAGCATTAATAACATCATTCATTATTGTCACAATAGCTCATAACATTATTTGTACTATTTATCAACCTATACAGCAGCCTAGAATGTTATTTAATTAAACGACCATGTTTTTGACAGCCTTATGTGTTCTTCATTAATAAAACATATCACCACAGAAGAAGAAGAAGCCACGGAAAGCTGCATTACAGTCCATTGAACCAGCCTTTGGCTAAACATCTGGCGCGCGTCTCCGCCTTCTCTCATCATTCCGACCGCTCGCTCCCGCTGCGGATGCGCGCGACGGGACGGTCTCGCGCCCCGCTGGCTGTCCCCGCTCCCCATCTTTCTCCTCCGCGGAAACGGGACGATTAACCACGAGCCCGACGATGGGAGGATTTAACGCGTAGCAGCGAGCTGCTCCATTTCCCCTTAAAAAAAAAAAGAAAAAAAAAAGTCAACGCGTCGCGTTTGGGTTCGTTCCCCTTCCCCGTGAAAATGGCGACGGGGGCAGGCTGGCAGCCTCCGTACAGCACCGCGAGCGGCAGCACCAAATACAACGTTGCCCCCTCGCCATCCTCCAGCATGTTTTACGACGGGAGCTTGACGCTGGAATACAGTCAAGACCTGCATCTGAAGATGAGCAAGAAGATAGCGCAGCTGACCAAGGTCCGTGGGTGTGCGTGCACCATGCAGGCTTTAGTGGCGCTCAAGTCCTGCAGAGCAGCTTGGGATGCAGGTGGAGTAGTAACCGTGCAGGCTCGTGCTGGGGCATGGCATTTGTAAACATGCTGATGAGGAAGAATGTGGTGGTGATTTATGCTTTTTTTTTTTTTTTTTTTTTTTTTATAATTTTTTTTTTACATGTAGTTTGGGTGCAGATCAGGAGGTGTGACGCTCGTGCTTTTTTTTTTTTTTTTTTTTTTTTTTTTTTTTTGGAGCAGGTTTTGAGGATGTTTCGCTGCTCTGCATCCTTGCAGGGTTCATAGGTCACCGTTAAATACTGATGCAAGGTTTTTGCTTTTGATGCTGAGAGGCTTTGTTATGATGCATAGTTTTGAGGAAGTGAATTCAATGCACACGTAGAGAGAGTTTTGCTGTGAGTACTTACTACGGTGTGCAGGCTGGTAGTATTCTGTACTCCGCTTTTACTCTGCCTGCAAAAAAAAAAAAAAAAACTGACCACACTGTATTTCATGAGGGATATTACACTGATGCAGCTGAGAGTTTTCCAGATGTGTGGCCGTGATTTTACGCTTTACCCCGCCACTGTTTAACCTGTGCATGCTCTCTGCCGTCACAGGGCTTCCATCGCCGGCTCAAGGGGCCGGGGAAGTTATGTAATCCTGAAAGGGATGCAGAGGTTTGGCAGAGCTGCCTCCTTTGTACTCCACCTGAAACCAGCGGAGGAAACACGGGGCGCTGTGTGTGTGTGTGTGTGTGTGTCGCTCTGAAGTAGAAGATTTAAGGTGGCAGACACAGCTCACAGCATCTATAGGCTTCTTTGACTTGGCGGATAAAGCGTCAATAAGAACAGATTCTGTGATGGTGCTGTAGAGGGGGAGACAAAAGCAGAGAGTAGAGGACAGACAGATTTTACATAACCGGCACGGTGATACGATCACAGCACAGAGTTAGACACTGTGTACAGTCGGATGAGCTGTGCGAACGCACACAACTCTGCAAATAGATTGAAATTGTGGCTATCCAGGAGGATTCTGAGGCTGCAGTTGATTCAAATAGTTTGTGGTGGTGGAGAGATGGGCCACCAACGGCAGATTGAACACCCTGAAGGCAGTCAGAGAATGTGTTCTGACACGACTAGGCTCACTGGGAACTCTTCTGCGTTTAGATGCCGTGTTGCCCCTCGTGTTTACATCGATTTCCTGCTACCCAAAACCCAAGAAATGCAGCTCGGGTGAACTCCAGCGATGACGGGGAGAGACCTGACAACCTGGGTGTGCGGGGCCTGCTACCAACCACAGACCTTTTACTACACAGACTAACTAGTCAAACCCCAAAAGACTGGCAATCTAATCGTAGCTGTCTGTCTCCTGCATGCAGCTCAGTTCATTGAGGCACTTTCAGTAAGAACAATCAATCAAAACATGGCGGCCGAAGTCAGAGGCGGAGACAGGGGGATGCGAGCGGCTATTTTTTTTGTTTTTTTGCTAAAGTTGCTGCATTAATTGCGTTATATTGCTACGTAATGAGATTAGAATAGGTGGTGTTGGAGCATTTAATACTTGTGGTCAGTAGGTTTACAAGCTGATACAACCAGCGGGTCAATCAGTGAATGGGTTTTCTCTGGTACGAGCTTCTCTAATGGGAGGTGCTTCTCTGTTACTTCGTTGCAAACTGGATATTTTGGGGGTTTGGAATTACTTACACTTCCGGTGTGAATAATCTGCAGATCAATCGATGAGGCAAATCATTGTTGGTACGATCGGATGCAGCCGCCGAAGAAGTCAAAGGAATCCCCGGGGGCTCGAGAACGCATTTGAAAAATAACGAGCACTTCTCTGTGTGGTGTTTCCAGATGCATGTGTTTGCTTTTTAAAAATTGAAAGTGTTATGGCAGATTTGTGTGTTTTGTGCTTGTGGGGGTGTCCGCAGGCAAACTATCTGCTCACTGGTGTTCCTCCTCCGTGGAGATGTCTCTGCATTGCTGCTCATGTGTTCCATGTGTTGTTCTATTTAGTGGTTGGTAATTAGTGCATAAACTACATCCTGGTTGTCTTCCCTTTCAGGGTTGCTGATGGCTTTGATTATATGTTAACGTGTGTGTGACTGCAGGTGCTGCGTTGTTTCCTCCCATATTCATCATGCAGCAGTGCTTTGAGGTATTGCAGGTAGAAAGTGGGACATAGTTGTGGAACACATGAGCGTCTCCCTTGTGTTGGACATTTTTAAAGGAAGCA